>RQTK01000152.1:446019-474344 GCA_003991915.1 Elysia chlorotica | reverse complement strand
GGAGAAGAGAGAGAGGGAGAGAGAGAGAGAGAGAGAGAGAGAGGCAGGGGGTAACAACACCATGTACAGCAATACAAAAGGCATCGTAATTAATATCCTTGATGTAGTCTTTTAAATGTTTAGAATGTAATACTAATTTTTTTTCAATTGCGGTCGTCTTTCTTTTATTATTATCATTATTTGTGTATATGTTATCACGTTTATGGTTGTTTAGGAACACTGTTACTTGCACGCCATAATTCTCATTAACATATCAGTGCAACTTTGTTCTTAGAACGCCACACAAATTATATAATTTGTGGTGCATGTTATGATGGATTTAAATTATTTGTAACTTTGAAAGCCGGATAAAGTGTGAACAATATATCGTATCGAGAAATATAATCATAATAATTTTTTAAGCTTATGTTAAAAATGTTACGTTAAATTGTTACTGGACGACAGCATTTTTCGAAGTCTTGACGCTTCAAAAGATTAAATCAAGAAATTACCGCTTAAAGAATCGTAGATAATACAATGTACATCTTTAACGCACGCGGAGGTTTGACAGAGCTAGAGGGTAAGCTACAACCATGAAACCGAGTTATTGTTTTCATTTAAGGGAGGCAAGAAACGCTCAACTCAAGAACCTCCAAATACACTGCCATAACTAGTTTCCGCTGTGTTGGAGGTCGGTTGGATGTTGTGTAAAAGGAGAAAAACTATCTTCCATCCAAAGTGAAACATCAATGAAATCCATGTAAACAAACATTCAGATCATATTTAAGTTTGAGGGGGGGGGGGGGGGAGGGGGGGGGAAAAAACATGATTGAACAGAGAGAGTCAAAGACATACATAGACAGACAGGCAGACAGGCAGGCGGACAGACAGACAGACAGATCGACAGACAGACAAATAGATAGGCAAATTGGCAGACAGACAGACGGAGAGAGAGGGGGAGGGAGAAAAAGAACTGAGAGTGAAAGAGGTTGGTAGAGAGGATGGGTTAGAGGGGTGGGTGATATAACGATGGGGAAACATTTTTCTAATGGCGATAATAAAAATAAGGGTAAGAGTGTACAAATATAAAGCATTGGGGGAATAAACTGTATGAAAGCCGCAATCTTGCAAAGTTTGAAACACTTACACATTTCAATTCGTGCTTTTTCCTTTGAAATTCAACTTCTCAATCTTGATGAGTGAGCCACTGAAAATGGCAGCTCAAAGAGAAGTCAGAAGGGTCAGATGTAACCATTGCTTGAGACGGGAGAAAATCGCGAATCAGTTGAAGAGGTTAGAGGCACAGTGGAAAATGAAATTGGGAAGAGAGGTTGGGAGAAGCAAAGCTGAAGCTAAACGAATTACGTCTGAAGAAGCTCGCGGCCAATTCCATTTAGAAAGCCATTTATCCATTGGAATAGGGCCTGTAATCAAGGAATGTCCAGTTATATCGCCTGTGGGTTGCTTTTATTATTCGCCTCGAATTCGCAAATCGGCGTATAAATATTGGGGAATGAGCGAGTTCTATTGGTTCAATTGAGCTAACGAGGCAGCGACACGACTCGCAGTTATGTCCCTTGGTCGGCCGTGACTCGGCGTGAGCTTTCAGCAGCGGAAGCCGGCCAGTCCAAGAGCCCGCTGTCGGCAAAACACGACCATTAGCATCGGGTGACCAGCCCTCCCCCTCCTTTCTCCTCTTAGTCCATGAAATGTCTTCCCTATTGACTTTCTTTTACATCCTTAACATGAGATTAGGCTTGCTTTGCTTTTCTTTTCCCGCTCTTTTCCCTTTTCATTTAGGGGAACTTGATGCAATCGCCGCCAATTTCGACCTCATAGAGAAATGATTTGGTATGTGCTCTATCGAGATTGTCAAAGAATGGGGAGGCAATTTGGGGTGGAAGAAATAGAAGCCGCCCTGTTTTTTGTTGATCTGGTTTGGCAAAAGACGTACTTTGGTCTTTCTTTTTTGCTTCCTCTGATCCCCAGTACCCCGGCCTTCTTTATTTCTCCTGCCCACGATTCAATCCAATAGAAACCCCTGTCATTAAAAGGTATAGCGCGCCGTACGCTATTTATTTTTAAAGTACTCGGTCCAAAGCATGTAATCACAGTAAAGTAAAGTTTATCTTATTTTCATCTCACTCCGGTTGTTTGTTTTTTATTGAAAGAAAAGTAATAGTAGGAGCCAATAGTTATCTTTTCACCTCAAAATTTTCAGCTGGTAAAAACTAGAATATAAAGATAGAGGATAAGAAAGAGAGATAGAGAGAGAGAGATAGCAAGAGAGAGAGAGAGAGAGAGAAAGAAGGAGAAAGAGAGATTGGAGGAGAGAGAAATTCAATAGATCAACTGGTACCTATACATATTGATAGGAACTATCAAAGCAAAATATCCAACTCCAAAGTTTAAAAAAAGATGCATGTCAGAATTCAACACACTTTGTGCGCTACACCTCTTTATAATCAACGTTTTAACAAGAACTCGTTTAAATAAATACCAGTAAATAATTACTTTGATGAATGTTCTCTTAGCACGTTAACTTTGAAGCTGCAAATTTCGAGAGGAATCAGCGTGAGGCCATTGGGATTTTTGTAAATGTCAATATATCGTGGAGGCCAGTAATATTATTGGCCTACTTGTAACGCAATTCATACAAAAGTTATTACTGAATGTAGGACCTACCCGTAAAACAGATTGGGGAGGTTTCATTATGACAAAATAACTGTGTAATGATAATCAGCTTATGTCTAATTTAAACGCCCCTTACAACATAAAAACGTTACAGTCGTCACTACGTCGCCATCAAAGCACACTTATAATTTACACGCTGAAACCAGGACAGACGAAGAACTCTGGTCGGAGCAAGTGAGGCTCCCTCTTAGATGAACGTCTCCAAGCATGCCAAAAAGTATCTATTACGACGACGGGTAAAGTATGGCTACGCTGTTTATGTGCTGTCACACTGAGACAGAGCGACGATATCGGGACTTCTAAGCCGGTTACATTATCACCGACACAAACCGTGTTTTTTTTTGTGTGTGTTTGTTGTTGTTTTGGTTGAGGAGTGGGTTGTTTTGTTGCTCTTATTTTTGTTTTATTTATTGTTGTTGTCCCTTTTTTTGGTGAGATTTTGGGTGGGAGGAGGTGACTCAGATAGCGGGACAGAACCCGGCTTGTCTGATTTCGAGCCGCACGCTTTACCACTAAACCACCTCGCCCGCACCGCAACACAAAATAATCTTTGTTTGGAGAAAGCGAATGCCTCTCCTACATTAGGTTAACGTCTCGATGATCATTCATTTCATCAGGATACCCGCGATACGCAGGACTTGGCTGATCACATAATGCTGGCAAAGAATCCATGGCACAGACCACAATCAGTTTCAATTTGTGCTGCACATTTTTTATTCAGAGACTGAATTTGTAGTTAAATATAAAGAGTTGTGTATTTAATATAATAAATAAAACGTATATTTTTTTAATTCTAAAAATTTACAAACGCGTAAAATAAGTTTTAGCAATGTTTGTTACATCTTCGAGTCACCATTTAGACTGGAATTGCCCTCAATTTTGAAATACATGTAATTATTAAGAATTATTTCACGGTTCACACTTCCGCTTTTAAATAAGAATTTCACATCTGAGAGTATGTTCATTATAAAGCTTTAAAAGTCGACATCTGGCCGTTTCGTCTTCGGTGATTTAAGAGCATATTAATTTTATTTGAAAATATGAGCGGCATTTTTGTCCCTTTTCATATTTCAACTTCAGCAAGCTACAGTGATTTCGTCCTCACTCGGTCACCTTGACAAAATGGGACTTTAATTAAAAGGTTAGACGGAGAGATTCAGGTCTAGTCGAGCAAAAGCGGAGTGGAAAAAAAGGCTAGGAACTCAATAACCAGGCTCGCCCTATAGACAGACATGTTTGAACTAAAGGATGAGCTTTTATCTAGTCCGTGAGGTCCTCAAGCATTCTAATAACTATTTGATTAACCCAAACGCGCCCGGTTGTTGTGACTTCCGACGGGCGAAACTTGCCCTGCGGAGCTGCTCTCATGTGATTAAATCCCTCGCTCCTCAATACCTTGCCTGGCCAGGCGTGCGACTGGGCTTTAATTAAAACAAAGGCCCTTATAATCCCATTAGCCGCCCCGACAGGTTATTGGAGGGGGAGGGGCCCACACTGGTTTTTGACTTAATTTTTGCGTGTTTGAACGAGGGGTCTGGCTTATGTGGCTCTAGGCTAAGACTTGTGTCTAATCATAGAGCCTATTTCTTGCTTGGCAGGATGGCTTGGTGGTTGCGTGGAAAGCTGGTATTATAAGCGGCACCGATCGATACTCGGTGCTTCTTCTTCCTTCAGGATCACGTTGCAAGCAGGCTCCGCAAAAAGCTCATAGACAGACAATTGGCGCTCTAGCCAATATTCCACCATTGATAATATCCAATGTTTTTTAATTACCGCAAATGCCACAATCATTTCCAAATTACCACTGGCATAAGTATCATCTTTCCCCCTTATTCACCTCATCATAGTTATAATCATCATCATAAATATCACCCTTAACCTCACTAGCAAAGACATTTTAAAGCGCAATCATTTCAATTACAATAATATATTTCTAACGAAGCCTTCATAAACCCACACTTCCTTTTTATTCTTTTATTCCTCTTTGCATTCTTATACGGATAACACATAAAGAGAGTCCAGGGCAGAGTACTGATTCGTGTAGTTTCTACTGTCAAATAAAATCCTAAAATGTCATATTATCTAAACCCAGGTGAAATGTATCTTCTAACGGTTAAAACAATAATGATAATCAACCCCGTTCTTTTCATTTAAGCCTCACAGGTAAAACGTAACAGTCATATATAACCAACTCACACAAAGTATTTCGCTAAAATGAATACAAAGAGCATAGGTGTTTTACTTTTCGACGAGAAAAGAAAGCTCTTGTAGTTTTGGTATGATGCCAATATTCGGTTTGAGTGTAAAAAACGCTTTTCAATAAAAGATTCATGAACGTATGGAT
Source organism: Elysia chlorotica (assembly GCA_003991915.1). Classification (NCBI taxonomy): domain Eukaryota; kingdom Metazoa; phylum Mollusca; class Gastropoda; family Plakobranchidae; genus Elysia; species Elysia chlorotica. The sequence goes on along the minus strand of RQTK01000152.1, from coordinate 469,327 downwards.
ACATCATATGATTTATTCCATCTTTCCGCATTTAATCTTAGAGAGAACCCCGAGACTGGTAAAATACGTGGAAAAGTTCAATACTATTCACTCGATCCAAAGCATAGTGTGTGTAGACCGCTGTCAGGGTGGCAACTGGAGTCCCCCCGAAGTCTTCGGTAGCCTCTGGTGCTGACAAACTTAATATCGTGGCGACAAAATTGGATGGGTGCTGAAGCTGCCACTGACTCAAGCAATAGGCTGAACAATTCAGGGGCCATCACTCCGCTCCGCTCACCATCAAGTGCTCGCCCCCAGGCAGGAAGTTGGCGCACCCCTCCAGCGAGCCAGCCAGCTCTGCGCCTCTACAAGCCTGCCCACATTTGATTAGAGCGTAATGTCTCGCTAAATTGTCAATATTTGCATCTAAATGGCGATAATCATTTTCTGAGAGGGTCAGTTTGGGCAGAACGAAATCAAGTTATTGGATCAAAATAGCACGGTAACGATATTAATAAACTCATGCCCAATGTGTTTACCGAGCTGGGCTTAGACAAATAATAATAATGCCAACACTCTGCCTTTATGAACCCATTCTTGAGCGATGGAGATGTTTCGATAGGGGGATGGGGTGGGACTCAGCAAACTCAGATTCTTGGGTAGGAATTTGTACTGTCCCATACTTTTTTTTCTTTCCAAATTAGGCATGATTGTTGCTGGGGTTAAAAAATGTTTGAATTAAGGAAAGAGCACATCCCAGAGAGATAAAAAGTCTGATGGCAATGCCATAAGAAGTTAATGGAATGAGAACTTACGTTTATATTGACTGAAACACTCAGTTGTGGTATATCTACTACATAGGTGATTTATACAAGTGTTGCACCTGTGAAATATGTTAAAATGTAAATTTTGTCAGAATTATAAACAAACAAACTGTAGTGACATACACCCTAATGATCGCAACCAGCCTTCTTTCGGAGTCTACTGTGTTCAGTCAAAGAGGTTTGCATTGGTTTAGAGTTGTTTGGTCATACTAACTCGACTTAAATTAATTGTGAAGTTTTAAATGTTGAGGTTCATCTTTGTGTATGATTAACACAAAGTTCATGGAAAAAATCAGAGGAAACGCTACTAGATCCAGTGTATGTTATTATTTTAAAATTGTTTTGGCAGAGATTAATTATCCATGAAGAACACTACTTTTTTCAGTTGCAAATAGCGCTGTGTAAAGTTTGGTTTTAAGTGTAACTAAATGTGCAGAGTTGTGAAGAATACCCAATGGTAAACAAAAATAACTGTCACAAAACAAAAAAAATTACTCTGACGAAAACGATTTTGACTATACTAATAAAATACTCCCTGTAAGTGTAAAGATATGAGCCTGTTTAACTAGCAAATTCTACACTGATCAATGTGGTGTAGAAAATATCGTCACTAGGTCTTCCTGCCTATTCTTTATCTCTGAATAAAGATTACTTTTTGCATTCTACATCATATTTTCGTTCAACTGAATTTTTGCATCTTCTAGATGTAATATCTTTAAATTCTTTGGATAGTTTTGACTGTCTTATCATTTCTGATTTGGTAGAGACATTTTCAAAGCTCTGAACCAGCAAAGTACCCCTTCAACAATTAAAGGACAGGTGTAATGCAATTACTACTGCGTGCATCTAACATATCCTACTACGAATTTTCTCAGCATTGCTTGGTAATATTTCTTAATGCAGTCTGATACATAATTATTCACACATTCCATCCTTTAAGCCCTAAAATTCCTCACGAGATACAACTCAAAACGGTCTTAATAAGATTTTTTTTATTTTTCCACTTTTCATTAATTTCCACAACATCTTTACAAATTTACAATATGAAAGGGAACTTTTACAATGTATGTGACATGACTATTACAACAAAAAACACATTTTTAACATGTCATAATATGACTCTGCCAATGCCATTTACAGAAAGTTGGAGGAGAATGTAACAACTTGCTAGGAGTCCTTGGTCTGGACTCTTTTGTCTAACTACAAAACAAAGTCTGAAAGGGCAAAATTCAAGACTCCCGTTGCTGAGGGTTAAGGCAGTACTGGATCTGTTTCTCTAAAATAAACCTGAACATTATTCCTCCTTGTACTAATAAGCTCTTTCCATTGAATAACATTTATTCAACAATTCCAGATCTATCGGATTAAAAAAATGTCAAGCTCTATACTATATTAACTTTTATGCTACAATATTACAGAAATATCAGCAGTCTAAAGTAAATAAAATGTTTCCGGATATATATTTACAAAACAGAATTCACTTCAAATAAAGTTCACCAAAGAGTTATGTAAAAAAATAAAAAATTAGCAAAAGAAGAAGGACAATATTTTTCATGGTCATTTAGGACAATAAATTCTTGTATTGTCAAAACAGAACAGACAAGAAAGACTGCCATCTTCACTGTATAACATATCTGTATTAGTTTTTTTTTTCGTTTTTTTTTAAGGAATTAAAAAAATGTCATCTTTACAGACTCACAACCTATAAAAATAAACTAATTTGCTTAATATCTCAAGACAAGTACATGTAGTTATGACAATTCGGTGCCCCTCCCCTCAACAACTACACAAATGGTAATTCAGTTTTTTCAGCTTTTAGTTTCACCTCAAATAAACAGCCCAACTCAGGAATTTTACCTTCACAGAGATATAATGTTGGGAACCTCTTTTTCCAGAACAATTATGATAACTACTGTCTTTAATTTGAGCAATGTAACAATTAAAATAATGTGGAAAAAATCCACTATAGTGTAATAAAAAAAAATTTGAAAAGCTCAATTGATACCTTGTTTTTTTAAAACTTGAGTCTTATATAAATTTGAACTAAAGAATACAATGCTCCAAACAAGAGCCCATAAACATGTTTCACAGCCTAGTGATTGATATACTACAGTGCATAAAAATTAAAGTATACATCTTTTTTTTTCTCTCCAAATGATAAACCAAAAAGAAATACACCAATACAAAATCGTGTTTTACTAATGAAACATAAAAAAAGATATTCAGATGAGATTTCACAAAATACAACAGAACATCAAGTTAAATTGGATATAGCAAGACCAAATAATATATCAACATCTCATGGCACTTCAATAACAAATTTGTAGATTTCAAAACACTGTTATTGTCAAGTATATTTTTTCTTAGAATATAAGTGTATCATTCAATAAACTCCTTTTACAACATAATGACATCTGTGGGAATATAAAACGAGCTCCCCAAAGAAATTTTTTTAATTCAAACTTTTTATTATTCGCAAATTAATTTTACTTAATCACAAAACCACACACGAAGCTATATCTTAAATTACATTGTTCAGAGATATCAAGTGTATCACTTAAAAATAACAATGAAAAAAAACACAGCACATGTAAGTAAATAAATAGCAAAAAGCCAAACAATTCAGGGTGAAAGAGAAATTTATGATGAAGAAATTTACTCATGCACCCACTTTATGTTTTCATAATTTGGCCATGAAAACAGAGCAAAAGTTCAAAAGAAATATTTTTAAATCTTCTCTTAAAACCACTATCCACCAAAGAAACATGCTGTCTATGAAACAATACCATGGGTACTGATAAAAGCTTTCAAAATATAATTACTATACTCTGACTTTTCAGACTAAGTTTCTAAAAGTTTACCTCTATAATACTACACATATCAAATGGTATTTTTCATGGTTTCTGGTCTCACAGATTTAAAGATTTGTTTCACATGTTCACAATAATAGGAAGAGCCATAGTACATCAATGCAAAGAGCGCCCGTGTTATATATCTGATTGCCCTAATACTAGAAGTATGGAACTTTTGTTTTTGTCAGGCTGCCATTACTTTATTTTAAAATTCTTTTAATCACAACATGATGACAGACATAAACTTTACATCAATAGCAATATAAACTTTTTTGCCCAAAAGGTTCCACTTGTTTATTATTTGTAATCAAAAAGTGTACAAACTGTAAAGGGTCTTTTGGTCCATCACTGCCTGCTCTCACTACAGAGAAATCGAAGACAAATGGCTGCAGGTGCTGTGAAGACTTGCTTGCATGCCTTCATCCTGGTTCTTACCGAGCCACATGTAAGAGAGCACCTCAGTCTCATTGGTCGGAGCCACATGAGGAACACCTGAAGATAAATGTAACATACAAAATTTACTACTGTGATAACAAAGAAAAAGAAAAGAAAAAAAAACGAAATCATACGATACATAGCAAAAAGTTTTTCTCTTGAGCTTACCTGCCACATGCTATTTTTACCAATCTGATTACAAGGAACAAACAAAATGTACCTAAAGTATGTGTTAATTGTTGGCATGTCAATATTCTCAAGTTAGAGGGAAGAGGAGAGAGAGGAAAAAAATGAAAGGAGAGATGATATAAATAGGGGGAGAGAATGAGACAAAGGTACAGAGAAGTAAAAAAGGAGGAGAATTGGAGTACTGAAAGAGGGGGAAAAAGGAGAGGAGGAGAAATTGAGGACAGCAACAGCAGAGGAGAAGAAGAAAAAAAGGGAGAGAGGGAGAAAGAGGGAGAGAGTGAGAGAAAGAGCACGAAAGCAAGAGTCTGTCTCAACATCACAGTTCTTATGGCTTTTTCTGAAGAGAGAGAAAAAACATACTGGAACTGGTAAAAAGAAGTGTAAAAAAATATACAGTTCTGAACCTCTCTCGTTTTCTCAAATCTCTTTGAATATTTTGAAACCATATACAGCTGCATGGAAAAATTACATTCTAAACCTTCCTCTACCCAGTGGATGGTTAAATGTTATCCATTTGCAGTGAAAAAATGTACCTGGATTGAAATAGCGTGTAAAGGAAAAAAGGAAAACTTTCCACCAAAAAGTTTATCTCTGATCCAAAGCAAAAATGATTACCTTTACAAAGGTTTTTGATCCTTTCCATTTTCTCTTTGCATTCCTGAGCCGCCTTTTTGTGGTCCACCATAGGTGCAGGATAATCAACCCCTATCACACAGTTGGCCTCCTCTTGCACCTTTAGGGGAGCTTTCCACGGCTCACACAAATACATCATTGGCATGTCTTTTAGCTCAGGAACGTAGCGCCTTCAGAAACAAACAACTCTCAGTAAGACTTAAAGCTCTAAAAATATTTTTTTAAACTTTTTATTGATTTAGTAATACTTATTTCAAACAGGACCTGTTATGATGTAAATTTCTATCAAATTGAAAACTTAAGTGATGATATTGAATTTGTTCAAAGGGACAAATATCTGATTAAAAAAAAAAACTGGGGACAAAATAAACAAGTTTAAGAATTTTTAAAATGGGCCCAATTGTGTTGGAGTTTAAAGCTAAAAATGATAACTGTGAAAGGTGAAATTGAAATACATTTCAGCAGATGCTAAGTTCATAACACTGATATTAGTGATAATAATGCAGAGAGGTTGAAAAGAAAGACATTTTATCGGCGCCAGCACATAATTATGGGTGGGTCCAGTTTCATTTTAATTTTTTGTGTGTTTTTAAGTAGACAAGATTTGTGAAGATATTGAATAACTAACTAGACCTTTCTAAATGTTTCCTTCTTGGGGGAAAATGGCATCTAGCGTATTATTAGTAGCCCTCTATTTTGCAAGACTAAAAAAGTCCTGACATCACATTAGGATGGAAAGGTTTCTCAAGAGTATGAGAGACTACATATGTAATTTTGTACTAGTAGCCTATACTTAACAGATCCACTCACGCTAAAAAATCTATGTGTATTTTTATTAGTGCTTAAAGGTTCATCTCTCAAGCCTTGCAGACCATTAATGCCTCAATAGATTATTTCAGAAATCATGGACCTAGAAAGAAAATTGAAAGGTCCACGATCTATGTCCAGATATACAGTCTAGATCTAGAATATAGATATGATGTGCACTAAATGTTGGATTTAGGGAGAAGTTTCAACACAAGCCGCAACATGTCAATTGTGGATGAAAATTATTGTTTTTCCTTTATCAAAATTCAAGCTCATTGTGCTCAACATCTCTATCATTTGGTCTTCAAACTCACTATGAATCAAAAACATTCCATTGAGATAATCTTAAATCATGCCATCAATTCGCCTCAGATGAGTAGGAAACGGCATATCGGATTGTTTGGAGGTGTCATCTTGAATTGACAATGGGCAAAATATTGGGTATTTCCGTAAAGCTCGGAACTGTACAGAAGTTACCACGAAAATAATAACGAATTATCTTTTATATTCTTATTACCGAATTTCAGACTTCACAATATCTGAGGTTTCATTGGGTTTTTTTTCTGCAATGGTTCCTCGGGTGCCGAACAAGTAGAGAGAACAAAAATTTTCCAGTCCCTGCATTAATTTTTAACAACATTATTTAAAAAAATTACAATCGCAGATGCACTAGAAAAGCTTGGAACTACATGTAGAAGGTGGGTTACAATGAAAGCATCCCATGGAAGCGGGTCAAAACGAAAGCAACATATTTTCTTCAACATACTGCCAGTCTGAGGAGTAGCTGATGCTTTTAGATAGATGTATTCGCATTATCGCATTGTTTCTCTTCAGCTCAACCCGTGTACTACCAGTGGCTTTTATCTCAGCATCGGTGCTTCGCTGCCAAGTCTGCTTCCGACGGCCAACCTTGAGTTTACCTTAGGGGTTCTACTCCAGGGCTTGCCTTGTGATGTTGGATACACGCTTTCTAAGTGTGTTGCCTATCCAGCCACATTTCCGCTTTCCGCTCTCCACCTCGATGAGGGTTTGATTCATTCTGTCCAGCACTTTATAGAATTGAACGATTTTAAGCATTCAGACCGATCATTCAGATAGCTTGTTTGTGAGCTGACACCTGAGTTAAGAAACCAAGCTTTTAAAATATGAATATTGTTATCTGAACATAAAGCAACATTTGAATAAATATTAAATAACTGCAACAATAAATTTAAACATCATCACCGCAAAATTGTATTTCAATGCGATAGTTATATTTCTCATTAATGAATGCAAGCTTCTCTGACCGTATGTAACTTCCAGAGGGGTCCATGCGCCGTCCATATCTTACAGGGCAAATACATCTAGGGCACTGCAAAATTTTCTCAAAGGCTGAGCTGGACACCCACATCCAACTGCCAGCACATACCGACCAGTCAGCATCCAGAAGGTAGCGATCAAAGACCTGGAGTATATTTTAAAAATTGCTTTCAGGTAGGTCATAGTTCAAACAAAACAACTAGCTCAAGTTTAAGAATGAGGAGAAAATAAAAAGATAAACATCCCTCGGAGATAAAACAATTTTCTGACATGACAACTGAGCCCATCTAGAACATTCTGCAAAATCCTGCATAACTTGGAGAAAGCTTTATGTTGCAACTTTTCCTATGTGTCAATAGTCTGCGGTTTTTAAATATAAGAACAACCATGGAAAAACATTGATGTTCGAAATATGGCCGGATAACCGTCTTGACTTTTATGTGCCTTAATTACCTCCAAGCCTTTCTGCCAATCAATCCATAGATCTCCTCTGGTAAGAAAGCATGACACGGCATGTCGGCATACATGATGAATCCAACCTTCTTGCACAAGCTGCCTCATACAAGCATCGATCCAGGGGAAACCAGTGCGACCCTAAGGAAATTTTGTATTTTAAATAGTTTATCAACAATATTCAATGCCTGAGGTATATTTCACACTTGATATCATAATCTTTCAGGTAAAGTGGCAGATCTTCTACTTGTAATTTTGACATCATTAAAAAATGATGTGGTACATCAAGATTTAAAAAAAAATTAAAAACAAATTAAACTTCATCATGGGCTATGTCAAATCGACACATCTCATCATGTTGGCCCAGAAACAATATATTGACACATCAGATAAAAAATTCTGATTAATTTTTTCAGACCTGCAAGTTTATATGAAGGCCTTTATTAAGAAATTGGTAAATAATACCAGATTGTTGTCTCTCTCTCTCTCTTTCATCATTACATAGGTATATAGAAATTATTTCAGTACAAGGAACTCATTTTTTTTTTTTTTTTGCAAATAGTTAAAAGCTAGTTAAGCTCAACTGAGGCACAATCAAAGGTTTGTGGACAATGACAATTAATTTTGAAAAATAACCTCTTTCCAACACTTGAACTTTTCCTCATCATTGTACCAGTTGATCTTAAGACAAATGGGATTGCCTTCCATGCAGTTGTACTTTGGATTGTTCACCGACATGCAGTAAAAGTACTCTCTCCAAACCAGCTGGCTGGTTATTGAAGCAGGAATGGGGCTATTGGGGTGGATCTTTGAAGACATATCAGAGTAAAATTAAAGCAATTTTATTTTGCAAAGAAGGTATTCAAAAGAATCAAAAGTATAACATAGACATGCATGTGAGCCCTAATCAAATTGTCTGAACTTATTTGCACCCATGCCCAATTTTGACTTTATCTCAATATTTCAACCTTAAACAGTTTAGTGAAAATTTCAAAGTTAATATAAATTTATTTTGTCATTATAAAGCTCTAGAAAAGTGAAAAAATATCTGTTTGAAATTTATGTTGATACCCTAAAGTTCAGAATTTGTATTTGCATGAATATTTTTTACTATCTCATTCAAGTTCAAACTTAAAATAGGAATTTTGTGCCAGGTTTTTAGATGATTTACATGAAAGATATATTTCCTAACTTTGTAACAAATGTAAAAAATCTGAAGGTATCATATGTCAAACTGAGGAGGGGGGAGGGGGGGGGGACTTAGAGAGGACTAGAGGAGAGAGAGAAAGAAAAAGAAACTTAATTTGTGGATAAAGAGAGGAGATGGAACAACTTAAATTTGTGGAGAGAGAGAGAGAGAGAGAGAGAGAGAGAGAGAGAGAGAGAGAGGGAGGGAGGGAGAGAGAGAGAGAGAGATATTATAACATCTCCGCTTCTTTAATTAACCTTGCCTAAGTTCTGGTCATAATGTTGGATTTTTTTTTAAATCTTACAAAATTCAAGTCTTGGTACAACGGGTTCCCCCTTCATATTAACCAACATTACTCTCTGAGATAAATGGTACAGATGTTTTTTGTTGCTTTTTTATTATCAACTCTGACCATCCGAAAAGGTTTGAACGATGATGACAAAGTTATCCATAATTTACCTGAGCGTAAGAGCAGCGCAGTGCCCAGTACAACTTTCTGATCGATAAACTGCCAAAGCGCAGGTGAGGGGACAGACTCATAGGCATGCCAACCAGATCAGGATATAACTGATTGGGTAGACTAAGATCAAGAGCAAATGCCTGAAACATATCAAATTGGCACATTCAAAACTATAATGTAGCAGTTCATTCATTACATTCATGTTTACTGACACATTTCACAATCAGTGCTTGCTATTTCATAGTTTAAAAAAAAATTCTGGACTTTTCATAGACCTTCAAAAAAACCTAATGGTTGCAAAAGAAGCCATGCACTTAGTAAAATAATAATTTCAAACTTTCTATCAAAAGTCGTAAAGAGAAGAGCGCCCGCCATTGCCCTCTGATCTTCATTACGTCCGGGAAGAAACGAGTTTGGCATACACATTTTGTGTACGGATTGGCAGCTTTAAATAATTTTCTTCTGGAAAAAAAAAGATTTAAACATCGTCAACGAAGAGTTTTACTTTTGATAGCCCTTTACCGCTTTAGAAAATATAATGTGGTTGCAGGGTTACGATCTTTACAAAAACACTGATCAACTGTGTATTTTTCCGGCTAAAGTAAACACATCTGATATTAAATTTGCTCGGCATACACATTGAAAATACAGAATAAACGTAAACGCCATTGCATCCGTAAAAGAACAGGTTTCGTTCGATCACTAGAAGTTCCAACATTCAGTTTCAGTTTACAGCTCGCAAAATACCGCTATCAATAAAGATTTAGATCATCGCGAAATGGCTCTCCTTTTTCTTGCTCATCTTACTCAGATTGTTAGTCTTGAAGATGAAAATGGTGAAGAAAGATCTAATCCTGTAGATGAGGAAGAAGGAGAGAATGGAGAAAAAGATATTGAAGTAGATCCAGAAGATACAAGTGGTGATATAGGTGACAGGAACAATGCAACCAAAGATCTAGACATAGATATACTAGATAGACTCTGATACTGAGGAGATTGCAAGCGCTAAAACAAATTATGAATTTGTCTGATCCTCGCAGCTTACTTTTTAAAAATTCTGTGAATAGATTGTTCCCCATGTATCTAATGGCAAGTAAAACAAAAATGAAAACACACAAAATTCACCAGATAACACAAAAATTCACCAAAAAAAAACCACTTGCTGTGCAAGAAAAAATGATCTTTTTGCAAAAAATTTTGACTTTTCTTTTTTTTAATAAATATTTCTTATACCATAAATGTGTCAAGGACGAATTAGGTGTATATCGTAAGAAAGTGTATCCAATCTTCTTTATAAATCTTTTTTTTTTTCATAATTTTGTCTTATTTGAGAAAAGTGTGGCAACAAATTTAAGAACATCGGTATATATAGAAAAATTGTAGTTATGCCCCTTACGTCAGTAAATTACCATTAAGAAAATATCAACTAGTCAGTAAATTAAAGAGTTGTCAGCACACCAGCTTCCCTAAAATAAAGTTTTAAAAAATTAAACAAATTGAAAAAAGAAAAAAAACAACATTAATGCTCTGATTCATATTATAAAATGTGTCTATAGAAATGAGGTGGAGAGCCAATTAATTTTTTTTCCTTCCAGTTCCACGTTATTGAAATGATTCTTTCTTGGAATCTAGTAAATTGACTATAGGCCTATTGACCATTCACTACTAGGACCTTGTGAGTGAAAAATCTACGTCCTGAAAACTATGTTATTAGAGACACAAGAAACAATAACTAACTCAAAGCCAAAATTTTGAATGTATCTAAAGCCATAATGTATAGATATAGATAAAAAAAAAAACATCATCAAATTGATCACACACTTCAACCAGCCTAGATCTACACCTAAACATTGAGTTTCACAACATCTAAATAAACAAAATAAATTTTCAAAGGTTGAAAGTGAGATGTATGGATCCAGATTTTAGAATTTTTCGTATATATAAAATAAAGGAAGACAGGCAGTTACTGCGCTACTAAGTTTTACAATGAACAATGAGCAACAAAATCAGAAATAAGAGCTAGATCTAGATCTAGATATTGATAGCTTTTTATACCTATGCAAAAAAAAAAGAAAAGAAGTGCTTGGTCACATCTGCAGTGCACTCTACTTAATTTCGACATCTGATAATTCAAAATTTCCCTTAATTGTACATATTTTTAAAAGTCCGCATAAATCTCTTTTAATTGCCTCTTGTATATCTTTGCTTAATTTGACAAGTTAATGCTTCATTCTTGTAATTTGACATGTTTCCAACCCAATATGACATAAATACTAATTCTTCGTACAAAAAGGCAGCGGGTTATGACTGTATTAGACTAGTAGATCACCTTGCAAAATGTAATAAACTTTGTACAGGCTAGACAAGCCAATGTCTGATGTCCAAAGAACGCCACTGTGTCTAGAACTAGAAGATAGGTCATGTTGTGAATAGAAAAGAAATTTTAAAAATGTGCGAGCTGCAAGATAGATCTACATCGCATCTTACCGAAGACAAGACACACAGTAATGGACCTGTGGACATAAGGACGCTATACTAAATCTACACACTTAGAGATTTAGACCTGTGTTAGAACACACAATCATTCTGCGTTGCCTTTGTCTACAGAGACCCGAAAAGTCATGTTTTCATTCATTCAACCTGTAGGCCTGTAGTTTATTTTTTTGGCCTGTCTTAAATACTTACTTAGATAAATGGTTTTTCTTTTGTTTTATTTTTTATTTTGTCTTGGTTTTAATACATACCTATATGAAATGTCGATATTATTTGTATACAATGATCTGTAATATGTCCTTATGTGAAATAGCTTTGTTGTGAAAAATGAATAAAAAAACGTTATTAAAAAAAAAAAAAATGTTTTCATTCATTCAACCTGTAGGCCTAGATACAGATGTTTACAATACCCAACAATGAAGCATGTGCGCATGCCCAGAGAGGCCTAAAACAAGCTTAGGCAATCAGAGTGGTTAGAGCAGACCACAATCGTTACGATGTGCTCACAGAATTATGCTATTTTTAACTGCTAGCCTGAAGAACTAGGACAATACCTGCGCTACAAAGAGGAGAGTCCAAGCTTTCAGAGGGGGTGTTAGGGGTCCGACTAGGCCTTCAATTCAAGAAATAGTGATTTGGGCTCTCACATAAAACAAAGGCTGATAAAAAAAACTTGTATTATCTTGACTCTGAGTCCATAAATCAACAATAACTTGAAAAAAAAATATTAAACAAAGAAAATAAACACTTGATTTGGAATCAGAAATGGATATGGGTTACATCTGGTCGAGTCTATTTATCTACCGTTGAACTCCGAAGTTAGAGTGGACTTTAATCCAGTCGGGAAAGGTAAAATAAGAGATTGCTCTAATCCCGGGCTCAATGGTTCAAGGCAAAAAAATTGGGGTGAATTGGGCGCACAGAGACAAAAGCCAATTAGTCCACAAATGAAAAAAAACAACTAAAGCTTGCACCCTAAAATATTTTACAATAAAAAAAATCTTACCCTTTTCTCATTCTCCAATCGGGACAACAGAAGTTTCAAAGCCTTGGTTTCTCCACCCAAGTAACGACAGCATGGGCTAGCCTGCTCTTTGGACTCTGGCTCCACGCCTTCAATTGTGATTTAAGGAAAAAAATCTTATTTTTGTTTTCTTTTGTCTGATCCGTTATTAGGACAAACATGTTAAACAATGAAAGACAAATGTATATTTCTTTAGACAAAAATTTTTAATGAACAGATTAGCTGAATTAATAATATAAGATTTCAGGATAATAAATTGAAGACAAAATATTTTTTGTTTTAATGAAGGTGATTACACAAAACGCTTTTTTACAATTTTCTCTCTATTTTTTTTAATAGGAAAAAAGGACAATTGTTTCTTTTACTCTGTGGAATTCCCATGGCTATTTGTGTTGGAAAACTGGTTAAAAACGCATTCGCATTTTTTTTCTTTTTTTTTTTTTAATTCATCCCACAAGTATTTTTTTACATGCAGCCTATCCTGATTCTATAGTTGTTTCATGGGTGTGCAATACTTTTTAACAATAATATGCAAGACTAACATAAAATAATGTTCTTTACATAATCACTATATATTTTAAATTTGTAAATGAGCAATTTAAAAGTAATCCAAACCTAGACTGCTGAGAGATGGTATGCCATATTTTTGGTCATGATCTGCAATAAAAGGCAAAGCAATTCCTTGAAAATCAGGATTGGGCACAGGCTTATCTGGAAGTCCAACTATTTCTGCCACTTGGTTGAAAGCAGCAAAAGTAAGAGGAGGATGGCCACCATTTTCTTCTATGATCCTGTAAGAATTTAAAAAAAAAAGATTTTTATAACTAAAAACCAATAAACAGGATTAAACCTCATAAGAAAACACTGAACTCGCAACAGTCATAAGGTAATAAAATGTTCCAATATGATTAATCTAAATCCTGCTAAAATATCCTAACAATATTACCCCAAAAAGTAACACTGGGTATAAAAAAAAGAGGGCAATATTTACAAGGAGAGGATAATGCTGAAAAAGAGGTATCCTTGCATGATTCATTTGTTATTAATTATATTCTCTGCTATTACATTATTTAAATGCTGCAACTGGTACTCTTAAAGTAACTTAATCACTTGTAAAAAACAGAGAATTTTGGAACCTAAAACCATAGCAAACACAATTCTTTTGAGAAATAAGAAGACAATGTACTCCAATTCGAAAACTCACCTGTGGGGGTCCCATAGGGTGTGGCTAACTTTTTCGATGCATTCCACACCTCGACTTTGACACAGATCCTTCACCTTGATGTCCCTGTCCTGCCAAATAGGCTCTGGGTCTTGCTCAAATGTCAAGCGCGTGACACCCCACTCCTGCGGAAGATATCATTCAATTTTAAATTTCTAATTTTTAGACCTATTTTTCATTAGGACTTTGCTTGTTCATGTCCATTAACCTACTGCTAACTGGCACAAAGTTAGTGCTTTATTCTATAGCTAACTTGGTATTATTGATATATCAATTGTTCTTGTTCATTAAAAAAGCACAACAAATAAGAAACAACATTTTTTTTCTTATTAATAGATTGACAGGTTCAAAGAACTGTACATTTTCAGTCAATCTTTTTTTCAAGTGTGCTTATACTGATATTTATCTAAAGAAAGATACCTTCTCCTACAACTTTATCATAAATCAATTGACTTAGAGACTAATTTGTTCTTATTTTGTCATTTACTTGTAAAATAAACAAATATGTGTCAACTCCACAAATAAAACATTTCTCAGCATTTACACATTTTGACATATTGATACCACTGAAAAGAACAAAATTTAAACTAACTCCATGCTAGCGAGACATGGCCCTTGACCAAGCCAAACCTTCAACGCCTGCAGAGAAACGACAGGGCAATGATAAGACAGATTTGCAAAGTGAAGCCAGAAGATGTGGCCACCACCAGGTCAAATGAGCTATTGACGCTTCTTGGCTTTGAGGACCTGAACCTCATTCTGAAGGAGAGAAGACTCCAGTGGTATGGCCACGTGGAACGGTCAAGCGGAGCTATCAAGACAGCATTAGACATGCAAGTAACAGGAAGTCGTGGAAAAGGGAGACCCAGAATGACACGGAAGCAGGTGACAGAGAGGGATCGAAAAGACTGGAAACTCTCAACAACTGACCCTCATGACAGAAACACCTGGAGATCTGGTGTGAGATCAGCCATGCGTGCAGCAAGCCAGCTACCTGGAAGGGGGTCCACTGATGTGGATGTTGCCCCAGTACCTGCACGTTAATCAAAATACCGATGATGATGGTGAAAAAAAGTTTGATAATATCTTAATTTTAGAAAAATTTATAGCTATTTCAAGAACAGGTTCATGTGAGGCTCTGATTTTGAAAAATACGAGAAAAACGCAGTTTTAATTTTATGTTTTATGGCTGTTTTTTTTTCAAAGGGTAAACCATTTTACTATCATTTTTTACTAGTTTAACTTTATTATGCAATAATTTTCCCAATTATAATAAGATTTGTACCACTAATGTATACTAAATCAATCCAGTGCAACTGCTGCCGTTTTCAAATTAAGTTGGTTGATTCCAATATATTCTCTATGATCTCATCCTTTGATGACCGTTGTTTTTGTAAGTGATGCTGAAAACTGTTTGAGGATCATTTGAAGTAAGAAGAATAGACATTTACTCCACACTACTCTTAGATTATATTGAGCAGATTCAAACCTGAATCTTAATCTAGGTCTAGATTAACAGCTAAGATTTTTATGATGTTCTTGATCTTTATTTGATGCAGAAACACAGATTTAGGAACCATGCATCATAATTTCTTGTTATTTTGTTTTTATATCATTTACCACATTTAAAAACAAGTGAAAGGGAAGAACAAGGAACAAGTAAGAATACAAAAATACTGATGCATTTAAAATGGAACAAAATGATCGCGCCTGTTCATTGAAAAAAAAGAAAAAAGAAAATTTAATCCTTTGCTTTGTGACGCTCTTGGCTTCACCTACTATTCCTTTCAGTGCTTTGCTAATAGCAAAGACAATGAGCTAAGCCACCTTTTTGTCAGGATCGCTGATCACCTGAAATGGTGACCAGCTTTGTTGCGCAGTGGAGTCCAAAAGAGTTAGGGCATCCACTGCCTTCCGTTTGCTTGATCCTGATGGCACGCATGCTCCATCCGGACAAGGCTTTTTGAAAAAGTTGGGTGTTGGAAAGGTTTTGATAAAGAGTAGTGGTTCCATAGAAAAGGAAAGAGAGGTTCTGCTCCGAGGCGCCCCACCCGCCACCGAGCCCACCAAGGGGACACTTCACTTATACCTAGCGCCAATTGTTTCAGGGGTTCCTAGGAGTTATACTCCCAGCATAGAGAGAGAGAGTGTGCCAGGATTGACCCGAGCCAAAATCAAAATAGGTCCAGCCGATTGAGCAGTGTGGGCCACACCGCCAATCCACTGCAGGCTGATTCACCCTAATCACCAGGATCCAACCTCCAAACTTATTAAAAACTATTAGTGTTGGCCGTAAAGATAGCTCAGTCACCAGCGCTCGGAACTGAGGAGCAGGAGGTCCAAGGTTCAAATCTTTAGTGCCGCCGCTCTTTTTCCACCCATCTCTTGATGGAATGAATGGCTGGGTAAAGACCATTTAAGAAATTGGTTTTTTTCATAGATCTAGGTTTAAGCTTGGGGTAATTTACATAACTGACACACTGAGAGGCTTCAAAAACACACATTAAAGAGCAAATTTGATATCCCCCTTTAGTTTTATTTCATGTGTAGTTAATATGCTTTACTTCCATATTTTGAATTTTAACAGTTCGAGCTCTGCTACAAAACGTCTCATTTTGCGGCGGCGCCAAACAAATGGTAAAACAAAAAGTGCTTGAAAAGAGCATAGTCTTTGTGTCTTATAAATTTCATAGTAAAGGATATTGTCAGATGATAGCTTATGAAAACAGTAAAGCTAGTTTTAGTCTATAAGAATGAAAAAGAGAAAGAAAAATGAAAACCTCGAATAGATGCTCAAAGACTTCCACAGGATCACCCCTCAGAAAATAAAGTCTTGTACCAAACTGTTTAAGATTGTTGTCAAGGTCAGTTAAAGTTTCAAACAGAAACTGCATCCTTGGAAAGGCAGCTGTTGATACACCTGTTGATGGAAAAAAATGCTTTGAGTATATGGAGCCCAAAACTACTACTTTTACTTATGGCATTTGTGGTTATTACACAGTCATGTTGGTTAAGAGGTATCAAATTCAAGTTTTTCAATATTTTTGTTTGAAACAAATAATTTTATGCTCTTTGACATGTTTCTTTTATTTATTATCTCTATTTTTTTAACTGTTCCCAGCAGACTTCTTCCCTCTAAGTCTTAGAAACTTTTGAAGATAAATCATGAAACAATAGTAATAATAATAATAACAATAATAATAATAATAATAATAATAATAATAATAATAATAACAACAACAATACACCTAAATAAATGTAGACAGTAGATCTCCGTATATCAGTTTAGACATCAAAATAATACAATTAGCATTTTTAATGGTTGTATGTATGAAGGGAAGGCAGACTTCCAATACTGTGAAGTGAGAGGGACCTAAACCATTAACAGGTAGACTTTAATTTTGAGACAAAAACTCGTCTTACCTGCTACATGCCCATCCAGAATAAAGATCGGGTAGAATTCCCTGCAGTCCTTGAGACCTTCTAACAAAGCAGGGTTATCATGAAGACGCAGCCCATGGCGGAACCAGTGGACTGTAACATGTTCTTTTCCATTATTGTCACAACTGCTTGAACCAGAAACGCTGCTCTCAGTATCCATTTCTTTTTAAAAAGTTCTAGACCTGTTTTTGAAAATAAATAGAAGGAATCTAAAATTAATGTGTTGATTATAGTGAAAAAAGAAATGACAGAGCTTATGGCCAAAGAGGAAATTTCAGAACACCAGAGTGGGAAATGAGAAATACATGTATCTGAGGGAATATTTTCATCGCACAGAATGATGAAATGCATTTACATTGTGTGAAACAATTGTATATACAAAACACAATTAAAAAAATTTTTTTTTATTTAAAGTGTTTGTTTGCTAAAATAGATGTATATAATTTTAAACAAATATCTAATCCCCAAATAACATAGTCGTCAAGAATATTAATATATGTTTGTAAAAGTAGACACACAACAAACAGTAACAAACAACAGAGACACATACAACACACAAACACACTTTACAAGGGTTGAACTTGAAGCCTGCAAACGTACTTCAGTCTTCCCTGATCCTCTTCTTCCAGAGACTTAATTGCAGATATTCTTTTGCATGGTTGTGGTGCTGTGGGAAGATT
Source organism: Elysia chlorotica (assembly GCA_003991915.1). Taxonomy (NCBI): domain Eukaryota; kingdom Metazoa; phylum Mollusca; class Gastropoda; family Plakobranchidae; genus Elysia; species Elysia chlorotica. Next base: position 451,347 of record RQTK01000152.1, on the reverse strand, counting down.
TAAATGTAAGGTTGAAAATAGTATGGCTCTGTAGCTGGGGCTTGTATCTACGAAATGCACTTAGCTACTCTTCTCACTAATTAAGGGGCACTCTATTATAAACAAAGCCGACAAACTGTGTGACACTGGTTTCTCAAATACCTCTAACAGTTTTAGAAATCTCGCAGTGAAGAAACTGTCAGTGATAGTTGAAGACAAGTCATTTCCACTCGCCACACAAATAGAGTGGTCACAGCACAGTGGGAGAATTACTCAGAATTACTCTACTTAAATCCAGCGATCTAGATATATATAGAGGTCTTCTTCCAGCTGCCCTGAAGTTATTTTATGACATATATAACCTTCGTTGATTATTGAATTTAAAGACATGTTTGTCTCTGTTGTCTCTTACATATATAGACAAATGAGTTTGTGCTCACTACCTGTGTGTGTGTATGTGTAACAAATTTTGTTTAATACAACATTTCTTTTATTTTGTGACCTTTTTATTATCGTTCAACTCCTTTATTATAAATATAACTTATTACGCTTTTTAAGAAAAATTTAATGAAAGCTAAGAAAAGTTTTTTTATTTGACAATAACGTTTTATCTTATAAATCGTATCTTATATCAACGCATTAGAAATAATACAAAGACATGCAGCCTGTATTGTTACATAGAAATAACTTGGAGACCCTGCAACAGCCTCGCAAAACCTCTAGACTCTGCTCTTTTAAACCATTAACAGCACTGCCAATGTAAAGTGCAATGAACTACAGCAAGCTGTGACGAGTGCCACATGCAGTCAAGTTTCAAACAACGAAACAGACAATTAAAAAGAATCCCATGCAAGAAAAAACTTCTGACTACAACGGTTCTTGCCGAACACAATGGAACATCTTCCCTATGGAAGCGTGCAATGCCCCAAGTGACAAGGCTTTCTGAGTATCGAAATCATGTTGAAAAAAAAATTTTCTTTAAAAAAAAATAGGCTAATGGCATTGAATAAAGGTTGAAAAAAGAAAAGGGAAAAAATGTATATCTAGATCTATAGCCTATACAATTATATTTAAATTACAAAAATTAAAGGTAGTGCTTCCGTAGGTACACGTGTACCCACAGAAGCGCTTGCTTCGGTGGGTACACGTATACCTACGGAAGCGCATGCTTCGGTAGGTACACTAAACTTAGCCTGTAGATTAGATCTACAGAAGGGCTTGCCTATAAAAGGTGACAAATTTGGGGCGTTTATCCGTTACCATTATTGCCGCTGGTGATCAGAATATCAAAGCAGAAACATGTAATGACGACCAGAATGGTTGAGAAGAAGCATAGCAGGAAAAAAACAATGAGAAAAGATAATGGACTGAGCCACAAAATGGCTAAATTAAGGGAAAACAATGATGGACCGGGAAGTGAGGAGGGGTATGCAATCACCAACGTTACTATTTAAGGACGACACTTAATGAATTTATGGTATTTTGCCATAGTTGAATCCAGATCTAGATTACACCGCTTTTACAGAGCTAGGCCTATAACAAAGCAAATGAAGGGGCGGGGGCTATTGGTTTGATAATAATTTTTCAGTTCTATATTAGACTGGTTAGCCCAAAGACTTAGACTAGGGGTTGTATAAGAACAATGTATCAAAAAGTTTACAACAGCTAATAAACTAGATTTTCTATGTAGAAACAGTAGATTCAATCATTCATTATAAAGAATAAAGCTAGAATCTAGACATTTCCAGTACCCTGTAATCTAGAACAAGATCTAGATATAGATGCTAGACCTAGATTTAGATCTTGTCTCTAGAGATCGTAAACCATGGCATAGATCCGATGGGTCTAACTCTAAGGTATATTTATGATCTAACCCCCCCCTCCCCCCTTCCCCCAAACAAACAAAAGAAGTATGGTTCAAGATATCTAGACTCATTTGCATTCTCTTTCCTTTCCTCTCTATTTGAATTTGCCTTGATGATTGCATCGGAAGTTAGCTCAAACGTAATCAAAAGTGGCCCTGGGATTTAACATCGGCGTCCGACGCAAAAGGTCTGGGTTCGACCAATAGCGATTGCGCTCCCTGCTGGTTGGTTCGGTGCCAGTTTAATGTGATCGGCTGAGACAGGCGTCATGGTATCCCCACCCTGTCTCGTGTGTGGCAGCACATAAAAGTGTCAGACGTCAGTCTTGGGGCCCGACCTCAATATAGCCTATATATTGCTGATGTTGAACGTTAAACCAACTCAACAACAACAACAACAACAACAACAACAACAACAACAACAACAACAACAACAACAACAACAACAACAACGTCTCTACAGGCCCTAGTCGGACATTTGCTTTTTCAACAGACAAATTACCTTTTACAAGTAGTTCATTAAGTGCATCTCGCCTTTTCTTGGTCACTTGAAAAGTTTTGGAAGTTCTTCCCACAAAAAGATTTAGGTTTAGTGATACTTCTTCTAGAACCGGCTCCAAGGAGGTTGCCATGTTATTGTTGAACCTTTCAGGCATTCAAGATTGGACAGAAATAACCAATAGAAAAGAAAGAAGGTCCAAGAAAGAAAGTAGAATAGCGCCTACAGCACTACAAAGTCTTAAAAAAAAAACCTTTGTTGTGATCGGATTGCTTAAAATTGTAACAGCGAGAATTTTGATGAAGTATTACGGACGTGTACCTACGGAAGCAAGCGCTTCGGCGGGTACACGTGTACCCACGGAAGCATTACCTAATACTAATACTAGACATCTGTGTCGCCGCCAAAACTCCAGCTGTGTCACTAGGCCAGATTTTTCTACCGCCTTTTCCAAGTTTGCCAGTTTGCCTTGCTGCCTAGGAAGTTTCAAGCTCACAGAATGTCTATTAATAACCACTTTGCGTGAGCCTAGATACTGCAATAGCCAGAGAAAGTAGAGCTTTGCGATAGGAACACGTCCAACTAAAACAAAGACCACTCAGTCCTACAGTGGTGGATCTAACAAATTAATACCTCAGCTAAAACGAACACGACTGGTAAGGAAAGCTATGGAGCGTCCGATCATAAAGCTATCTTACATTTGTGGAGCCAATCAGCATTTAGAACGCCCATGCATATGGGCGTGGTTATGTCGTTCATTCTTACTATAAATATCGCAAAGTCTGTTGTAGAGAAAGTGGTGGCGACGCTTCCTCGCTGGGTGGCATTGGAATGCCCAGTGGCGTTAGGGAAGGGTGAGGGTGGGTTTTTAGGGACAGAAGTGAGGGGTGGTACTGGACAGGACAGGGAGGGGAGGGGGAGATCAAATGAGTAGCCAATTCTGATACCGTTTGTAATTAGGCCTAGCAGGTTCGCTTTAATAGGCCTAGCGGCTGTGAAATTGAAAACAAAAGTGGCAAGGTAACTTCCATTTTGTTTAGTGACTTGAAATGTGTCAGCTGCGAGATTAGATCTGAACCATCAAATCTAGACCTATGCCTAGCCCTAGATTTTCTAGATTTTGATAGTTTCAAGCTGTTATGATGTATTCTTTACTCTAGATCTAGATCTAGATTATGTAGTGTGGTTTAATAGTTTAGGACATAAGTGAGCTCTTTCCATTTAACTGGATTATTGAACACCTTGTTCTCTCGTTCTCTGGTTCTCTGGATAATTCCAACGTGCTGCCTTTGTGTCTTCATTCCTCTGGATTTAAAATTCAACAATGCATAGATCTAGATCTAGATCAAAATGTGTGTCCAGATCGTGTTGCCTCTATGATTTTCAATTATGTAAACTAAGAAAACCTAGATTAGAAAACCGTTTGAGAGTTTTTATATTATGGTGACAACGTGGATAACATACCAAGTATAGATCTCGATCTAATCCACCAGATATCCCGATTTCTTCCATGTCTTTTTGACAAGATCGTGTTGGTGAGTAAAATGTTCCTCCCTCTCTCTCTCTCTCTCTCTCTCTCTCTCTCTCTCTCTCTCTCTCTTAACATTTTTGTTCTCTCTCAATATCACAGTGACCGTCTGAGACAGGAGTCTTGGCATCCCCGCCGTGTCTCGTGTGTGGCAGCACATAAAATTGTCAGACGTCAGTTTTGGGGCCCATTCACAATATAGCCAATATAGTGCTGATGTTGGACGTTAAACCAACTCAACTACCCACCTGCCTAGATCTATGTCTGCCTGTCCACGCATGCATGCATCAATCTAAACTATGTCTATCCATTTATCATCTATCTGTATAGATTTATAAATTCATAATTTGGCCGTCTAGATCTAGATCCATCAATCTATTCTACCGTACCTATCTAATCTCTCTTTCTTTCATAGATCTAGTTTTATCTCTTTTTATTTGTCCAACCATCCATGTTGGCATCCATCCATCTATCTTATTTTGTATCTAATTTATCTCTCTATTTACCGATCCTTAAGTTCTAGTTTAGAGATCTATATCTAGACTATCTAGAATCTAGATTTGTATGTGTCTCTATTAATTTTATGTCTCTGTCTCTCGTTCTCTTTCTATAAATGTGTTTTGAATGTGGTTTTATTTTTTTTAACACAAATTCAATGATGTTATAGGCCTAAACAAAAACATTTACTTCACGACTAAAGACACAGTCACACTTCCGTGTCCCCAATCGACGTTATCCCCCCTATTACTTGTGACTGGCTGAGACAGGAGTCATGGTATCCCCGCCCTGTCTTGTGTGTGGCAGCACATAATATTGTCAGACGTCTGTCTTGGGGCCCGTCCACAATATAGCCTTTATAGTGCTGCTCATAAACCTGACCCCGCCCCAACCAGTAGGAAGCGAAATCGCTAGTGCTCGAACCACGGACCTTTTGCGTTGCAAGCCGATATTCTACCCCAGAACCACCGACCTTACCCCCCCCCCCCCCCCCCCCCCCCCCCCTGGAGTGGGGCACTGTGTCTGGACACTCTAGTGTAGTACATGTAGTAGTAATAGTACTGTACTAGTAGGCTCTGGTATGACCGTGTGCGCCAACACGACAGGACGGGCGCAGGCTTGCCAAGGCGGCAGAGTTCAGAGCCTCTTTGATCTTTCTACTATTACATTTACAGTGAAGTACCCCAGTGAACATGATGCAACACTAACAGTAACACTGTAACAGGCTTCCAGATCAAGACTTGGGACGACGGGCCTCAGAGCGAAAACCGAGATTATAGGTAAGGGAGGTACGGGGTAGGGTTGGCGAGGCGGAGGATGAGGAGGAGGAGGAGGAGGAGAAGAAAAATAATAATAATAAAAAAAGTAATGATATAAAAATGATAATAATAAAAAGAAGAAGGAGGAAGAGGAGGGGGAGGAGGAGGAGGGCGGGGAGAGTGAGAGAGAGAGAAAGAGAGA
>RQTK01000152.1:413171-445683 GCA_003991915.1 Elysia chlorotica | reverse complement strand
ATAATAATAATAATAATAATAATAATAATAATAATAACAACAATAATAATGATAATAATAATAATAATAATAATAATAATAATAATAATAATAATAATAATAATAATAACAGGCCTATAAATAATAATGATAATAAGAATTTGTATTGTGCGGATTGTTGATTATAAACTATAGGCGCATTTTGTTTTGTGGGTTGTTGTTTTTTTGTTTTTTTTTAGAAAAAGAAACAAAAACATAAAAACACATAAAAATAGTAAAAATTATAACAATGTATTAGAAGAACAAAAGCGCTCTTTTTAAAGTTAGATCCATAGATTTCAACATCATGTGTCGAATTGCGTGGCTCTGTATAGAGCAAAGCATAGATCTATAAAAATGCTATTTATAGATCTATGGAGCGAAGTTAAACAAAAGGGCGGAAAACCCCAGATGAAAATATCAAAAGGATCAATTTCACATTGTGTGTGTGGTGTATAACAGTTAAATAAAATTCATTTATTGAACGCAATGCTGAATGTAAATTGATTTAGATCTAGTTCCGCTTATGCAAAGAGGAACGCGTTTATTGAGAATCAAATTAACCGTTTCATAGATCTAGATCTCATCAGTCACACAAACTAAAAATACACAAATGTAATACTTGATAGCCTAGGAACACAGTCATGAAATAAGAAAACCCAAGGAGGTTGATTAATTTTTTTTTACATGTAATGTAGATCTATGTTGTATCCTTTAAGTACTGCGCGTGCAAGGAAATTGTCCCGTAGGCCTAATGTATCATTTGTCAGATCCGGGATTACACCCTTGCAGTTTATTGGTACGGTTTTTGTTTTGTTAGTTCTTGCTATCAGTACCAGATAAAATAATTATGACGTATGGCCAATCTTAACCCATAGATCTACACTTCTATTAACGGTATTCTATATTTTGACTCTATAGATGCGATTTAGCTCTAGATCTCTCTCTATTTTTTCATTTCGTATTGCGTCCACCTTTAGCCTAGACATTCTCACACACTTTTTGGGCCAGAGATTTTATTATCTATCTCGATGTTCAAATAATTTCATTTCTGGTTAACTGCTTTATATTTAATCTTGAGATAGATAGATAGATAGATAGATAGATAGATAGATAGATAGATAGATAGATAGATAGATAGATAGATAGATAGATAGATAGATAGATAGATAGATAGATAGATAGATAGATAGATAAATAGATAAATAGATAGTTTTAATCTATCTATCTATCGCTGTGCCGTCCCGTCTCCGAGGTGGGCTGTGTCATTCGGTGCCATCTTTCACGGTCCAAGGCTGCTTCACAGGCTACACTAGGTCGTAACTGGGATGTTTCCTGTATGTTGGCAAGTTTTAATAATGAAAATAAATTCAAAAGCAATAAATAAAGGTTAAGGTATTTCTTACAGATCTATTAACAAATAATTATTTGCAACTTTGAGATGAAGAATAATGGTGACGATGAGGATGATAATGATGTTGATACTGATGTTGATAATAATAATAATAATAATAATAATAATAATAATAATAATAATAATAATAATAATAATAATAATAATAATAATAATAATAATAATAATAATAATAATAATGTCATTTATATAACGCTTTCCTTAGAGGAACAAAGATATTGATGAGTCTCAATTTTAAATTAGTCTTTTTGGAAATAATTATTTAAAGAAGGAGGTGGTCATTAACAATTTCTCCTATTCCACAGGAATTTCAACGAAGGGTGGATATGATGGATATAACGCTCTGTGGTCTAAGGGACACAGCCACATAAATTTTTCTGGAAATCGATGTATTAGCCTTACTTCCCTTGATCCGTGAGTCATGTCTATTTTTAGATTGGAAAACAGCCGGCTTCATGACCTAGTTTCGATTTCTTTACTTTATTCGATCAAATTACATTTTGTAAATAAATTAAATATTATTTTATGAGCAATTGTGAAAAAAGATGTATGTTTTTGTTGTCTGAGACAGTTAACAATTCATTAGATTGATTACAGAGATTAATTTGATTGTTTTGGTGGATCTTGTGGTCTCTAGTCAGTCTAGATCTAGAGTTAGATTCTAGATCTAACATTGAGTAATACAACACATCTTCATATCCTAAACATAGGAAATAAAACATTTTTAAAGCAAAATTTCCTTTGTGTAAAAGAAGATTTATATATAATTTTTATATGTATGTTCTATTTCCTTACACATACATCTTTGTATTGACAGGACTAGATACCAGTGGATCAAGACCTACTCAGATGCTCTCAGCTGATCACTACACACTTCCTTATCCAAGCATCCCCTGGGTCCCTTTGTGTGGAAAACAAGCTTTTTGGCCTCCTCATCATCTTCATTTAAAGTATTTCTGCTAAATTCAGGAGGTCCTGTCTGAAATATAATTGTGAAACTTAATGTTAGTAATTATTTCTAATTTCTTTTTTTAAAGTGTAAAGAACATGTGTAAGTCTCCACAAATGTTCTGAATATTTTATTTTTTGGCTTTTTTATTCCATGGGGTGTAACCTGTGATGCTGACAAACTTACATCCACAGTGATGTGCCCATGTTCAAGTTTAGTAATCATGAGTTTACCACTTATGTTAAAACATGATTTTTCAATTTTTAAAGGGTTAATATCATACTTTATTTTGATTTTATCATTTATTATAAATATCTGCTGCTTAAGAAAAATCTCACAGACTGCGAGAATAGCGCCCCGCACTATTCTCGCAGGCTGCGTCATTAACAACGTCCGTGCTGGAATGTGCTCCATTTTCAAGTTCCAATTTCAGCTCGATCTAGACACCGTCCAAACACGATTCGATTTAGATTTCTTTAAGGTAAGATATCAAAATTATAATTATGGTTGCTAAATATGAGTTATTTAGGCTGATTCAGCATATTGTTTAACAGCATTATCTTCAAATTAGGCAGTTAGAGCATGTTTGGTCGATGAATCGAAAGGCGGCCATGTTTGGCTTTTCCAATTTGAAATTGGAAGTTCCAATTTGTTCCAATTTGTTCCAATTTACAACGACTTAGGTGCTGTCGTAGGCGCAGGATGACACGCAAATTCGTGAAGCGTTCCATATTTTTTTCATTTTGGGTCAAAATAGCATGTCCGCGGACCGTTCGGAAGTCTCTATCTCTCAAAACGCGGCCTCTACAGGCCGAAATAAGCTTGCTTTTGGGCATTTTTTTCCAGAAATGTTTTACCAGTTTCCAATTTTGTCGATTATATACGCCAACATATAAATTTTCATGAAATGTTCCATATTTTGTCACGTTGAGTCAAAGAAAACTGTTTTGGGTGATGTAAGAAGCACGTAACTTCTTTAAATGGCAAAAATGTGCCACAGCAAGAAAACTTTCATGTAATGTATTGTTTTCTGAATAGCTATTTTCAGGTTTGAAAATAAAATTTATTGGTCATGAAACATTTTTGGGGGGAAGGGGCAAGGAGGGAGGGGGGGAGGCAAAGTTACAACGTCCATATGAATGATGATACAATTTTAACCCCTATCCTATTCTTAAGTCATTTTTGTACTGAGGTTGATTATTATGTTTGGTATGTTGAGGATCCATTCCCTATGTTGGGTGCTTTGACTGAAGGAAATGAAGTTCAATCCTAGTCCTAGTCTTAGTTCAATCTCTCCTAGATTTCTAGGGGGAAGCTTATGCACCGATTTGGTTGCTTGTCTTCCAATGTCAGCACTATATAGGCTGTATTGGAGTTGGGGTCCAAAACTGACATCTGACAGTTTTATGTGGTGCCACACATGGGAGACCTGGACCCCTGTCTCAGCTGGTCACATTATACTGACAATGACCCAAGCAGTAGGGCATGAGATCAGAAAAAATACAGAAAAAATACATTTAGAATGATTGCGGGTTCCAAACCACTGACCTCCCGATTGGGAGACCAACGCTCAACCTCTTGAGCCAGTTAGGTCCTGCGGCAAAGAATAGGACTTCTGTCGCAGACGGTGACAGAATAGGCCTTCTGACATGGAATCAGCCAGTAGGGGACAAAATATGACAAACACTTCTGTCTGATTGTTGGACAAAATTTTGGTCCATTCTGTGAACTAGCAAGCTCTACCACATGAGTCATCTCGTCTGTCATCCAAGGCTAGTATAATATTGTGGAAAGGTACCAACTATTGTTTGGCAATTCTAAGTGCTGCCACACAGAGAAAGTGCGGGGAAACCAGGACTCCTGTCTCAGCCTGTCAAGTCACATTATACAGTGAAATCAACTTAACCAGTGGGGGACATGGGACACATACATTTTTTCCTAACCCTGAAAAATAGAAGAGAAGAATATTGCGCTATCTGTTTTTTTGTGCTATTTGTTTGTTTTAAAGAGGAGAATATTGCACTATCTGGTTTAAAAAAAAAATTTTTTTAAGTTCATCTATATTCAATTTTAGAAAAATATTCATTGTATATTGAGACCCAGAAAGGTTTAATTTTGTTGTTGACTCAAATGATCACACCCTACTGCTACGAGTCTGTCTACCTTGGTTAAAGATACATGTACTGTCCAACTGAAACCAATTTGTGTGCATTGCCAACCAATTTCTATGTACATGACAGGTTGACTTTGGTTAAACACACGTAACGGAACCAATTTCTATGTACATGACAGGTTGACTTTGGTTAAACACACGTAACGGAACCAATTTCTATGTACATGACAGGTTGACTTTGGTTAAACACACGTAACGGAACCAATTTCTATGTACATGACAGGTTGACTTTGGTTAAACACACGTAACGGAACCAATTTCTATGTACATGACAGGTTGACTTTGGTTAAACACACGTAAGCCTTGGTTAAAGATACATGTACTGTCCAACTGAAACCAATTTGTGTGCATTGCCTTGGTTAAAGATACATGTACTGTCCAACTGAAACCAATTTGTGTGCATTGCCTTGGTTAAAGATACATGTACTGTCCAACTGAAACCAATTTGTGTGCTCTGCCTTGGTTAAAGATACATGTACTGTCCAACTGAAACCAATTTGTGTGCGGATCAAGTCAGTTGATCAAATGGCATAAATGATACATGTACCATGTACAGTCAAACTTTCTTTTTTAATGTACAATTAACATGTAAGGCTTGTCTTTTTAAAGTACTTGTGTTATATTGAGTTTAAAAGTTGCCATATTTTCTTAATAATGTGATAAGATAAGATAAGATAAACTTTTATCAATCCACAAGAGAAATTTTGGTCAGATATATCAGCATTAAGACGACACTAATTTGCATTGACATGAAAACATTAATAAAGCATGATAAACATCCATAACTTGCACACCCACCCTCCCTCTTCCTCCCCTCTTCCTCTTTCACTCTCTCTTTCTCTGTCTCTCTCTCTCTTTCACAGTTACACAGTTTATTTTATATCACAAGGAGAGATACAATTAGGACATATGTAGGCAAGAAATGTTACAATGTGATTGACATGGTTCTATAAACCAACAAAGGAAGAAAAAAGGAGTTCTTTATCTCTCGGTTTTTTAGGGGGTTGCAAGATATTATTGTTCCGAGCAGAGCTTACAAACTCTTCGTAAAGGTTTATCGTTCAAAATTCTTTTCGTATTTCTCTCTCTTTCTTTGCCTCTCTATCTCTCTGTATCTCCCTGTATCTATGTCTCTGTCTGTCTGTCTCTCTTTCTCTCCTCTTCCACCCCCCTTTTTCTTATGTCTCATTCTTGTGGCATTATCTCCCCCCCTTCGTCTAGTTTTTTTTGTTCTCTATTTTCCTCCTTGTCTCAGTGTTAATTCGCACCCCCCCCCCCCCCATCTTTTTGTTTCTCTCCCAAATTTCTAAGCTATGTCAATTTTTTCTCTCTTTCAACTTCTGGTGGTTTACTTGGTGGAAACAACAAAAATCTTTTTAAACATTGTTTGGGTTGAGAAGAGGGGATTTACAACTTTTATCTATCCCCAATCAAATAGGTAGGTTCTTAAACTTGGAGAGAAATCTTTTCATTTTGCCAGTTACAGATGGCACAACGTTTTCTTCATTTCGAACATTTCTGATACAAAAAAAAATTATCTGTAGTCATAAAAGGGAGACAACCCATACTTGCTTGTTGTGTAAAAGTATTTCCCGATTTATTTCCCTTTTACCGTAGAAGAAACTTGCAAGTTGCAACTTCTTTGTAAGGGATTATAGGAAAAACCTTATTCTATCCGATAATCTTCAATACTTTTTCATGAATAAAGTTGAATAACTTAATTTTTTATTTACTAGAAAAATGTGTATTTAACTTTTTAGACATACACACTATTGTTTGTACATTGTATCTTTTATGAAGGTATATGCCCTTTAAAAAAATTAAAAAAAAAATTGTTTTTTTAGTAATAAAAAACAACAACAATAATAATAATAATAATAATAATAATAATAATAATAATAAAAATAATAATAATAATAATTATAGGTCTATATATATTTGTGTTTATACATCTCACATCGACACCTATAATCGACACCGATCTCGGCAGTCCTTCTTAGGACTTTACACTTTCAAGCCCTCACCGCGTATTGTAACCAAACAGTTTCGCAATAGATAAATCTCTTTTTCACCCTTTTACGAAACTTTCAATTTTATATTTTCAGAAGCTGCCGACACCACGCGGAGCAGAACAGATAAAGTCCAAGACAGATTGGACTCTGATCACACGGATATCTAGATACAACCACCCAAAAATAAAAACAACAAGCAGTACAGCACCAACAGACCCAGAAATCACCAAGTGGACAGGACAAGACAAGAATTCCCCATCAAAAACCGAAACCGATAAGTAGAACAATAAAAATAATAATAATAATAATAATAATTATAATAATAATAATAATAATAATAATAATAATAATAATAATAATTGGAACCATGGTTATACAGAGAAGATTAGCACGGCTCAGCCCGCGAGCGTATACTAAATTGGAACGATACAGAGAAGATTAGCACTGCTCAGCCCGCGAGCGTATACTAAATTGGAACGATACAGAGAAGATTAGCACGGCTCAGCCCGCGAGCGTATACTAAATTGGAACGATACAGAGAAGATTAGCACGGCTCAGCCCGCGAGCGTATACTAAATTGGAACGATACAGAGAAGATTAGCACGGCTCAGCCCGCGAGCGTATACTAAATTGGAACCATGGTTATACAGAGAAGATTAGCACGGCTCAGCCCGCGAGCGTATACTAAATTGGAACGATACAGAGAAGATTAGCACTGCTCAGCCCGCGAGCGTATACTAAATTGGAACCATGGTTATACAGAGAAGATTAGCACGGCTCAGCCCGCGAGCGTATACTAAATTGGAACCATGGTTATACAGAGAAGATTAGCACGGCTCAGCCCGCGAGCGTATACTAAATTGGAACCATGGTTATACAGAGAAGATTAGCACGGCTCAGCCCGCGAGCGTATACTAAATTGGAACCATGGTTATACAGAGAAGATTAGCACGGCTCAGCCCGCGAGCGTATACTAAATTGGAACGATACAGAGAAGATTAGCACGGCTCAGCCCGCGAGCGTATACTAAATTGGAACCATGGTTATACAGAGAAGATTAGCACGGCTCAGCCCGCGAGCGTATACTAAATTGGAACGATACAGAGAAGATTAGCACGGCACAGCCCGCGAGCGTATACTAAATTGGAACCATGGTTATACAGAGAAGATTAGCACGGCTCAGCCCGCGAGCGTATACTAAATTGGAACGATACAGAGAAGATTAGCACGCACTCTCTCATTGGCCCAGCCTTCATAATGTTGTGAGTCTAGTGTACTGTTCACGAAGTACATCAGTTTACACTAAATTGGAACGATACAGAGAAGATTAGCACAGCTCACTCTCTCATTGGCCCAGCCTTCATAATGTTGTGAGTCTAGTGTACTGTTCACGCAGTACATCAGTTTATACTAAATTGGAACGATACAGAGAAGATAAGCAAGCACTCTCTCATTGGCCCAGCCTTCATAATGTTGTGAGTCTAGTGTAATGTTCACGCAGTACCTATATATTAAAATTGGAACGATACAGAGAAGATTAACACGCACTCTCTCATTGGCCCAGCCTTCATAATGTTGTGAGTCTAGTGTACTGTTCACGCAGTACCTATATAGTAAAATTCAGCTTATACTAAATTGGAACGATACAGAGAAGATTAGCACAGCTCAGCCCGATCATTGGCCCAGCCTTCATAATGTTGTGAGTCTAGTGTACTGTTCACGCAGTACATAAGCTGATACTAAATTGGAACGATACAGAGAAGATTAGCACGCACTCTCTCATTGGCCCAGCCTTCATAATGTTGTGAGTCTAGTGTACTGTTCAAGCAGTACCTATATATTAAAATTGGAACGATACAGAGAAGATCAGCCCGATCATTGGCCCAGCCTTCATAATGTTGTGAGTCTAGTGTAATGTTCACGCAGTACATAAGCTGATACTAAATTGGAACGATACAGAGAAGATTAGCACGCACTCTCTCATTGGCCCAGCCTTCATAATGTAGTGAGTCTAGTGTACTGTTCACGCAGTACCTATATATTAAAATTGGAACGATACAGAGAAGATTAGCACGGCTCAGCCCGCTCTCTCATTGGCCCAGTTTCATAATGTTATGATTCTAGTGCACTTTCCACGCAGTACCTATGTATTAAAATTGGAACGATACAGAGAAGATTAGATCATTATCACGCACTCTCTCATTGGCCCAGCTTTCATAATGTTGTGAGTCTAGTGTAATGTTCAAGCAGTACCTATATATTAAAATTGGAACGATACAGAGAAGATTAGCACGCACTCTCTCATTGGCCCAGCCTTCATAATGTTGTGAGTCTAGTGTACTGTTCAAGGTAATNNTGTTTTACTTCCTCAATAGTTTCATTCAAAAGATCGTACAGATTTCGTCATTGATGACGGAAATGGTCAGAACTGATTTTAAAGTTATGTACTAATACTCGTGTGAAATAAAAATAACAAGAAGAGGGCGACTAAGCTACAACATCGAAGTCAATTGGTTTGAATTTTAATTTAAAAATGAGACTTTAAAGAGGTGTGTTTTTAGTTTAGATTTGAAGAATTAACACGTTTCATTTTATCAGGAAGGTTATTCCAAAGGTTTGCGCTTTGGAAAGAAAAGGTTCTCAGACCGAAATTTTTAAAGTTATATCTTGGTTTCACTAGGAGGTCCTTGCCAGCTGAGCGTAAGGCTCTAGATGGTGTGTAGGGTATAACTAAATCTTTTAGATATTCTGGAAAGTCGGACACACATGGCGCTGAAAGAGAATGGTCGCTAACTCATAATGTATCATAGAGCTGACAGGAGTAGTAAGGAGGTGCACCAATTTCATCTAGGAGCAATACTAGTCAAAGAAGCTTCTGTCAACCCTCTTTGTATTTGTATTACGTATATACGTGGCAAATGAGATGCTACTGTTAGTAGCTACTCCAAACTAAATTTTCAAAAGTGAATTAGGGTGTTTGTAGTTATCTCAGTGGAAAGATATTTTGATTCTGATTATTTTGATACCAAATTTATTGTTGTAGACCCATTTTCAAGAAAGTTATGGCATTTTAAAGTTTCTGAAAAACGCGTGCATTGCGCAATAGCGCGGTAAGCCATTTTTGGCTCACCCTAGAAAAAAATGTATTTAACTCACAGCAATCATTCTTCTTGCACACAATCTCTACATATATGTTAACAAGCTCAATTTTTTTCAAAAGATTCCAAGACATGCGTATTGGATTTTATTCACCTCAAAGATGACACAAATTCGTTTTTTAACAATTTGGTAAGGGAGGTAAAAAAATTGCATTTTACGACATTTTTTAAAATTTCACTAAAAATCATACATCAAGCCAGTATATATAAATTATACATCAAATTAAAGGAAAATTCAAGCTCTCCATGAAAATGCTAAGCATATGGATGTGGTAGCAATGATATTGGATCCAAAGAAATCATAAAATGATACAAATTTAGAAAAGTGTCAATTTGACCATTTTTTAAAAATCAACATAAAATGCTGGAACATCTTCAGATGAGTAATTTTAGTTAATCCATAGCATATGAAGCTATTAAAACCAGAATATAGCAAAATATTAATGCAAACACCAATAAAAACATCAATATCGACCTTTTGAAATAACGCGATATTGTGCTATTTGTGTAACAAACAAAAAGGGTGATTTTTTTTTATTAACTGAAAAAAATCTCTAAATTCAAGCTTCCATAAAGCAAAATATTAGTGCAAAAATCAATAGAAACATTTTCAGCCTTTTAAAAAAGCATGTTACTTGTAAAAAAAAAAAATTTTAATTTTATACACGTAGAAAATTATCAAATTCAAAACATCAGTCACCTGACAAGTACATGTAGTAAGGAGGTGCACCAATTTCATCTAGGAGCAATACTAGTCAAGAACTAAGAAGCTCCTGTCAACCCTCTTTTTATTTGTATTACGATATGCAAATGAGGCCAAATTTACCACCCGTGCCCCTTCCCCACCATGTTAAAAATGTCTCATAGCCGGGCTGGTTTTGTTGACTTTCCAAAGTCCAGATTGTCTACATGTAATTTAGTGACTTGTCCTTGATTGATGTCATCATTAGAAAAGTTGGGAGACGTAACTGCTTCAAATATCCTTCACTCGTGGCCTTTTCCCACCATGTTTAAAAATGCCCTAATGGTCTAGTTAAAGTCAGAAATCAGATGGAAGTGCACTGGTGTCGCCCTTGATTCGTGACGTCAGAGACACAGACAGTCAGACACACTAACGATCTAACTCATCAGTGCAGACAGTCAGACACACACGCACACACGCAATATATCGGACTCTTGTTTTTGTTTCATTTAGTCCGGTTGATCAGACAATTATCACTCAGACAATTAGCACCGATACCATGGAAACGCCGCCGACGCCACCGCATTCCAATCGTCGCACACACACACACGCACACGCAGGATAAAATAGTCGACAAGAAGAATGGTGTCATGTTAGTTTGTGCGCTGGTCCTGCCACACAGTTTTATTTTCACATGAAATAAACATACTAAATAATAGCACATGCACTTTAAACTACAACTACCAAAAAAAAAAAGATGTTAAAAAATTTGGTTCATAGGCAAGCACGTGATTTTTTTAAACCTTGAAATGACGAGTAAAGGGATTGTATAGCAACAACAAACATTAAAAACAATCTTGAGGAAATAAATGAAACACAATTTAACTTTGTAAGTTTGTAAGTGTCTACTTGCTCAACGCCCTCGCCTTTTCTGAAGAGGGGAGACATTGGTTTTATTTTTTTCCTGAAACCGATAACCAATTTTTGTTATTTATTGACATTTTAAATATAGGTAATAATCTTCACACCAACTGAGAAAACATCGTATTTTTTATCTGTAATTTGCTTCATTAACCCTAGGATCGATGTGTCATCAGCAAATTTCAATAAATGAGTATCGCTTTGGTTATTAATTGCACACTCACTAGTGTAAACAATACAGTCGATAAAACTGCTACCCGAGGAGCTCCAGTGCTAGTGAAAATAAGATAATATAAGATAATGGATTAAGGTGGATGTAGGTAGATGTTAGATAAGATAAGATAATCTTTATTTGTCCCTATGAGGGAAAATCGATTTGGACATGTTACATGTATTTTACACATATAATTATAATAAAATAAACATGGTTACACAAAAAATAAAAACGATACAATTTTGTAGAAACTAATATAGTATCTGAGAGAACCGTATAAGAATAGTATGAATGTTGTTTAATTTCGAGGCCTTGAGGTCACGAAGTTAATGATCCAAACAACCAGATTAATGTTCAAATTAATCTTTTGCAATTTAGATATCACCAGGTGTGTTTGTATGTTGTTGAAAGTTGACGCAAAATCTATAAACAATATTCTACAATAATTCCGAGGAACATCAAGATATTTCACTCACACCCAACTCACTGACATCGCACTTCTCTGGGCTAAGGCATCAAGGCAAGCCTTACACAGCACATAACCTACTCATGACACACTTTCACCACATTCCTCCCTCTTTCATGGCACTAACACCCCCCTCCGTACCTCTAGCTATCCCAAACCACCCGAAACTCCAGCTTTCCCTTGGCATCCTGATGAAAGCATTAGAGCTTACTTCCTGAATACTCTTTCATAGCCCTGTTTACTGCATTGCATATTTTCTCACTATATCACCATTTCTAAACACATATTATACTTTTATTGAGTCTGTACGTTTACAGCTATTCGACATCAAGCTGCGAAGGAAACTAAAATCGCGTTCACTGAAGAACGGTTGATTTGAGTTATTTTATTCTTTTTCTATGTTTTTTCTATATTTAGTTTCTAGATTAGGCCTAGATATATCGATCTTTCTGAGACAGAGAACACACGCAAATCTAATTTAAAATTGCAGGAAATGTAACATTTAATCATATAAACTTACCGATTCTGAACTTGGTATCCATCTTCAAGGGTTTGATCCACTTATAGTGGGCATTATTGGACAAAATATAGTCGCGGTCCGCAGTAATTTTTCGGCATCCAAGCCACCTGTCTGTCCGCTTTCCTCGGTAGTGCGTTTCGTTATGGTTGTGCTTTTTAAATGGCGCTTTGGGCCACGCCGTTTTACGGATTGGTTTCGAATTTTCACAGTTAAAAGAAAAATAAACGCTCTTTAATATGATATGAAAATGAACCCTAGGTTACTTTTTTATGCCTTTTTATCTGGCGTTTCTTTAGAATATTTATATTTTTCTCTTGGTTATAGTTATCGTACAAACTTCTACTATATACGAAACGAAAGATCGTCCTTTTGTCTGTCTAGATGTGCTATTTTTGGATCAGTGTGTTGTACGGCGTAATCCAGAGGCCGGTTTAAAAACTATGGGGTAAAAATCATGACAAAATTCATAGCGCTGGGCGCCCGATATCGTTAAAATGGCCTGTAGATTTAGGCGTGTTATTTTTTTCCTACTCAATCAATGAAAACATAATATATATGAAAGAAAAGGGCAGATTTTGCCGATTACAATGGTGTATGGCACAACACAGACAAATAACACGGGAACACACCAGTAGGGGGTTTAAATAAGCGATTTTACTAGACAATCGCCGCTGTTGGCGGCCCAGTCAGGCAGTTTGGAGTAGCTACTATTAGCATATTAGGCCTCGCCGGCCACAGTGGTCAGCCTGCTCGGGTTTGAGGGGAACCTCGACTACCAGACGCAGACACCGCAGGGGCTGGACATCCACGTGCCGGTCATCCCGATCAACAAGATGCCGTGCGATTGGATCTGGTGCTTCAAGATCACGGCAGTCACTAACTAAGGGATTTTTGTTGTTGAAGAAATTCTCAATCAGTGCATTGTGCATTTGGTGGTCAGATTAATTCAATGTCTGGGTAACTTTCAATAAAATATGCCTAGCCAGAAAAACATTCCATTCTTCTCAAGTTAGTTCTCATAACAATAATGATGCCTTTAAAAAAATTGTTTTAATTTAAACCTTTATAATTTTTCTTTGGTTGTTCTATCTGTGAATACATCCTGTTGATATTGTTTATCCAATTTATATTAGTTTTAACAAACCTTCTAGCTCTTTACTTTGTTGATTATATAAAATGTTGCTTTGTCAGCTCTCCTTTATTTTTCAGCATGTCTCCAACAGAGCTTCAAATAAATCAAACAGCTGGTATGTGAGGAATGTACATCTTATGGTTGAGATTATATCCCCACTGTCTCAGTGATGCATGTGACGATAATGTGACAAGTAACGCAACTCGTGACTGTCGAGGACCCCACCTGGGGACTTTGGAGACATCGACCTGGGAGAAATCTTTACCCTCACCCACCAGGTGATCAAAAAGTCGTCTTTCCCAGTCCTGCCAGATTGCCTAGTAACGAGACATTTTGACTACAGGTGTATCTCGAACTCTACTTACACAGTGGCAGTGACCTAGAAAGAAACTGACATTTGCATGTTGTGGTCTGACTGTATTAATGCCCAGCCCTTGTTTCTGTGAGATGCTAAAACTATGAGCTGTTGAACTGTCCAAGAATTCCATTTGTCACTTTAATTAGCACGGCTCAGCCCCGAGCGTATACTAAATTGGAACCATGGTTATACAGAGAAGATTAGCACGGCTCAGCCCCGAGCGTATACTAAATTGGAAGCTTTGCGTGGCCCGAGTCTGGTGTCCTGTCCCTGGCCGCGCCCCAGGCCTCGCCGGCCACAGTGGTCAGCCTGCTCGGGTTTGAGGGGAACCTCGACTTCCAGACGCAGACACCGCAGGGGCTGGACATCCACGTGCCGGTCATCCCGATCAACAAGATGCCGTGCGATTGGATCTGGTGCTTCAAGATCACGGCAGTCACTAACTAAGGGATTTTTGTTGTTTTTGAGAAATTCTCAATCAGTGCTATGTGCATTTGGTGGTCAGATTAATCCAATGTCTGGGTAACTTTCAATAAATCATGCTTAGCCAGAAAAACATTCCATTCTTCTCAAGTTAGTTCTCATAACAATAATGATGCCTTTGAAAAAAAAATTGTTTTAATTTAAACCTTTATAATTTTTCTTTGGTTGTTCTATCTGTGAATACATCCTGTTTATATTGTTTATCCCAATTAGATTAGTTTTAACAAACCTTCTAGCTCTTTACTTTGTTGCTTATATAGAATTTTGATATAAAGATGTCTCTCCCAAACCTTGTTCTCCCATGTCCTTCAAGCTGTCTGCTTTCAGCTTTGCCAGCTCTCCTTCATTTTTCAGCATGTCTCTATGAGAGCTTCAAATAAATCAAACAGCTGGTATGTGAGGAGTATACATGTTATGGTTGAGGTGATATCCCTACTGTCTCAGTGATGCATGTGACGATAATGTGACAAGTAATGCAACTCGTGACTGTCGAGGATCCCACTGGGGACTTTGTAGACATCGAGCTGGGAGAAAGCTTTACCCTCACCCACCAGGTGATCAAAAAGTCTTCTTTCCCAGTCCTGTCAGATCGACTAGTAACGAGACATTTTTACTACAGATGTATCTCGACCTCCCCTTACACAATGGCAGTGACCTAGAAAGAAACTGGCATTTGCATGTTGTGGTCTGGCTGTGTTAATGCCCAGCCCTTGTTTCTGTGAGATGCTAAAACTATGAGCTTTTGAAATGTCCTAAAATTCCATTTGTCACTTTAAAATCTGAACTTTTCTCTGGATTTGTAATTTGATTTTGTATAAAGTTGGTCACAAAGTTAGTTTAATTTTTGGCAATTATTTGTTTTTACATGTATGTTACTGATGTGCTGCAATCAAAATTCTTTACAATTCGACATGAATGCATTTTTTTAATATTTGTAGTAAATGCTGTTTTTTTTTTTTTAATAAAATGCCAAAAACTTAAAGGCGTGAGTTAAAGTGGTCTCAATGTTTCATTAAATGAAAAAAAATAAATATATATATATATAAATATACAATTTTTCTAACTTTTTGTAATGTTTGTGCAATAAATGGTTTCTATCTTTTTCATATTATTTCTAACCATTGACTTATTCACAAGTTTTTTAAAACAATGCATTGCATGTGTGATGAAATTTTTTTATTTAAAAAAATTTTTCTCTAATGTTTGTAATGGGTATTTCTTTCTTTCTTTATACAATGTATCATCACCGAGAAGTAGCCGAAGTTCTAAATCTAATGCTAGTTCTCCCACAAATAAGAGAAAATTAAAATGCAACTGCAACAATTTCACCAAGTTGAGATATGGAGACACATTTTAGAGCTGTTAGTTCCCTTTGATATTTTGTTATATGTATCTGAAAAATTAAAAAAATGTATTTATCTTAGCTCATCCAAAAAAAAAAAAAACCAGACGCAAATTTCTATTCTTGTACAAAGAAAAGAATTGGGCTGATCTGAAAAACAGAACAAGATTGCATGAAAACCTTGAAATAGCTATTGGACTGTAGAGTCAAGTGGTCACAAGTAAAAAAAAGCTGCTGAGAATTTATACATTTCCCAAACCACACAGCAAATACTCTTTAAAATACTGTCCATATTTAATCTCTAAAATGTTTCTCCATATTTCAACTTGGTGAAATTGTTGCAGTTGCATTTTAATTTTCTCTTATTGTGAGAGAAATAGTATCAGTGGTTTTTGTTTTTGTGTGCTTTAACACAGCTGAAGATGTATGTTTGAATATCTCACTCTGATTTATGGTCATTCACTTTGCTTTTATTGTTTAAAAAAATAAATAACAGGACACTTTATAGTACTGTCAACAAGTGAAGTTTTTGTTTTAATTGTTTCTGTATTCAAAGAAATGGAGAGTCTGCACATTATGTCTTATATAGTTATAATTTACAATTAATATTCACGGGTGAAACTCTCCAGAAGGGTTCTGAAGATCATGTATATGTGTCGGGAACTCGAGTCTATGTGAAGTTTGAGATGTGGGGTCTAAATGAATAACGGTGAACTCCAGAGGGTATCTGTCTATGACCCATCACAGTAGAGCTTGTGGTCGATTGAAAATGCAATGAGGTCGTGATTGTGTTTAACTTGAACGATAAAAAGTATATATACATGTACTAAAGTAGCTTTACTTTTAAACAAGGACCATTCAATATAAATCCAAACCTTTCTTATCCCGACCCCACATCGGACTTTGCATTATGTGCTCATTGTTTAGTTTAAGTTTTAACAAAACCAGTAGAACAATAACAAGCAATGGCATGATCAAGTGAAGGATGTGCCCAGAATTTACAGATAAAAAACAAAAAAATTCATCGAGTTAGGTCTGCAATGCAGTGGGTACAAACACCAACACGTCTTCAACACTAATTTGTGTTTTGTGAATGTTCGTCAAAAAGCCACAGAGGACGCGCTTTGCAGTGAAGTGAAGTTGTGTTGTCGTAAGTGAGTTTCAGTACAATACTAGAAGATTTAAATAGGTTTTCCAATTAACGCTCACACTGAAAGACGAATTCACGAATCCATGTTGAAGACGTGGTGATGTTTGTACTCACTGCGTTCGCTGCCTTATCATTTTAGGCACAAAAAAGCCACAAGAGACAATAGCCTGGTGTGGGAGAGGCAGCACTTTCTTTATTTCTGAGATCATTCACTTGTTTTACTAATACATGTATAAATATGGTCGTAACTTTCTGAAATATTGTCTTGCAATGGCTCTTTTAATTGCCGAACGACTAAAAATCTAACATCTATGCTTAAGTGGAAATTTCAGACAATCAAGACATTTTACTTGATAATGTAAAAAGAGAAGAGAGCAACCAAAAGAACAAAACATTTTGTGGAGCGTATTGTGCCAATTCTCTAAGAAAACAGCAGCAAACTGCTGGGCTATGTGTTTCTTTTACTTTATTAGAATGTATCTCTGGCACCCCGAGACTTTCATCTTGATCGTTTAATTTACATGTATACTGTGACTATCCCATACAGAATCTCATGTGCATTTTGCTTTCAGCCACCAACACAGCAAAATACTATTTTCCTGGCTTAGACTAGAGCTTCTAGACAACCATCATCAACACACTGCTTACACATTGTATTTCTTGGCATAAACTGGTCTGCTTATACCAGCTTATACGCTGGTATTCTCTTCTTGGATAAGTTGAAATGTACATACAATTGTTACAAAAACCCTGATATTAATTTTTCTCCATGATAAAAGTTAGGAAAGATTCTCTACGCAACCATCATAAACCCCCCGCTGTTAATCTCCTTGTTGGATTGCCTCTAACAATACACTTATTGACATCCCCAAATTATTGTGTCATTGGCTAAGTTAAAGTGTAACCACAGTAAAGTCACCTATAAACTTATATTTTCTTCTTGGTTCAGTTAGGACTTGTAAAAACCATTACAAACACTATTATTGTCTCCTTGTTGAATATGGATTGCCTATACTTACTGTCGCGAACACCCTAATACTGTCGTCATGGTGGGGGTGAATGTCTATATAAGATTATAATCGTCAAGGGCCCTGATATATAATTATAGAAAATCTTCACTGGTTGCAAGTATCCAGTGCAAGAATCTACCCCATTTTACAACAAAAAATATCACAGACTTTGTAAGACCCCACACCCCGGCTAGAGAATTGCTCTCATCTATCAAAGACCTTCTTGTTAAACCTAGATTTAACCTTGAGATTTTTGGAGAAAGGGCCTCAACTGTGGAATAAAATACTAATGTTAAAAATGTAGCTTCTATAGAGTGCTTTAAATCTAAAATAAATACATATCTTTTTCAGACAATGTTCCTGTTTATATGATCGTAATACTATAATCTTTGAAAAATACTGTTTGTCATTTTTTAAAAATCTATTAAGTTAACAAGGCTATTTATTATATCATGTAGATTTTATGATTTTGCAGTTAACCAGTCTTTGTAAAATCTCTGTATGGCTTTGTTGAGGACAAGCGCTACATAAATAAAAAATATTATTATAATATTATTATTATTATTATTATTATTATTATTATTATTATTATTATGATGATGATGATGATGATTATGATGATGATGATGATGATACTTTTGTGTTAATGTCTGCGGTGAATGTCTGTATAACCGTCGAAAGTTTAATATTATTTCCTTCTCGGTGACCTTTTCTCCTAGTTTTATCTTTAATAAGTTTCTAAGGGGGATTTTATACTGGTAAACACTTTTTTGATAATTTTCTTCTTGACATCTCGATTCACCGACTGATCAAGGGAATTAATGTTACATTAAATTTTATTATGCTGATCAGTTATTATTATTATTATTATTATTATTATGATGATGATGATGATGATGATGATGATGATGATGATGATACTTTTGTGTTAATGTCTGCGGTGAATGTCTGTATAACCGTCGAAAGTTTAATATTATTTCCTTCTCGGTAACCTTTTCTCCTAGTTTTATCTTTAATAAGTTTCTAAGGGGGATTTTATACTGGTATACACTTTTTTGATAATTTTCTTCTTGACATCTCGATTCACCGACTGATCAAGGGAATTAATGTTACATTAAATTTTATTATGCTGATCAGCCTAACAGAGTTACTGCCCTTGCCCTAGCCTCCCACCCTGAGACGAATGCCCGCTGGTTTGGTGTGTCTTATCAACAGCTTCTAACTAAAACTCAAATAACTGGTAAAACTGTTCTTACTGGATATAAGTCTGTCTATTTGTCTGTTTGCCATGCCGTCCCATTGGTCCTTTACTAGACTTTCTATCTATCTATTTCTATTTCTATTAACTTAACATTATCACATTTTAATTTTATCATAAGACATCGAAATAACAGAGAACAAAACAATGGTATCGTTGGGCCACCTATTACTGTTCATGAATACAGATTAAGTAATTTTTCGAAATTCTAAAATAAAAAAATATCTCCCTTTAACATACTTTTCTTTCTAGTTATAAGGAAAATATTTGTTTCTACTTTTCCACCGGTAACTTAGCAAGCAACAACCTTCCCTTTAAATTCATCCTATTTGAACATACAATACGTCAAAGACTTCAACAACTATTGCTCCTGGAGGAGAAACTTTTACTGGTTTATGCATAATTATGTATTTAAAATGTCACAACCCGTACATGTATTTCGTGACGTGGCCAAATCCCTTAGTTACGCTTGTGCTCTAGGAGTCCTGCTTGGCCATCCTCTCCAGCCACTGTCCCAGTACACCCCGCGCTACTGCCGCCTCCAAAACCCCCCGCGCCGTCGCCGCCGCTCGCTTCCTCAGAAACTCGGCGTATCTCTTGTTGGCCGGCGCTGCAGGTTCATCCATCGGGGATTCATCGCCTGTCCCAAAATAGCCCGGCAGCGACCGTTTTCCCAGAAACTCGGCGTATTTCTTTGTGATCGCCAGAGGGGATTCCCGCACCTTGATGAGGGCAGCGCGCCAAGCGGCGGACTCTACAGAACCAGCGTCACCTTCCGGCCACACGGACCCTCCCTTGACGCCAGCCGCGCTAGCAGCCCCTGTCAGCAGGTCGCTGTCTGGTTGCTGCAGTGACGAGAGCTTCCTGAGTCCGTCCTGGTCTCGCCACTCACCCCCAGACTGGACCGTATCAAGCTTGTTATTTTGTAGGTCCTCCAAACTCCCCCCGCCCAGACTGTTGTCCACATCTTGGAAACTTTTGAAGGACAGGCTGCCACCGACGGCGCCAAACGGCAGGCCCGCCTGCGCCGCGCGCCTCCAAGCCTCCCGCGCCCGTTTGCCCACGAACTCGTTGAAGCGCTTCACCAGGACGTGTCGTCCGGCTGTTCTCTTAACTCTCTGGCCCTCATTGTGGACACGTATACTGGAGCCCAATCTGTTGGACGAGGAACTCTTGTCTGATGTACCCTCTCCCTGTGGCGACTGTGCCCGCACGTGTGAGACACGCACCTGGTTGACTGGTCCACCCCTGGAGATCGCCTTGCCATCACTGAGCCGTGCATCGCCATCTGACAGGTGTCCCCACCCCTCCGAGCCCTGCTCCTCGTGCTGTGGCGCCGAGTGGGAGTGGAGATGTCCCGAGCTTCGGGCACCCGTGGCACTGCTCGTGGCTGCAGCCGTCGGGTCTGGATGGAGGAAGGTTACGCAGGGGATACAGTCAGAGAATTTATAACATTGTGCACAACAAAATTTTCCATCAGGTAAAATAAGACAAAAGAACACAAAACCACCAAATGGGTTTTAATGAAAAGTTGAACATTCTTCACATTTTTTGTAGTGATTTCCAAAATGGTCACCGCACACCAGAAAGTTTCTGATCGTACCTTTGCCTGTTGAGCATGTCAAACTTCTTTCCAGCGGTTGCTCTGTGTGGCAGCCAAGAGACAGGCAACTTCTTGTTTCCGACATTTTAACTATGAATTTGTTAAATTTTAGATCATTATTACTAATTAGTAGAAATTCTAGTTAAATTCACATGCAGTTGGATACTGAATATCCGGAAAATTGTTCTTCCAAACAACAAAGACTCGCGGCTTTTCGGCAACCGCGCAGACATTACGTCCTTACTTCTGCATTCAGTTAAGTGTGCTTAATTTTTGTTTGTCCCTGTATAAACAAGGTCTCAGTTTGATGGAGCATGACCAGCTCTCCGCTACAACCTACTGTGTTAAGCAAACTGGAACATGACAAAACCTGGCCGAGACTACAACTAACTGTGTTCAGCAAACTGGTATATGACAAAACCTGCCCGAGACTACAACTAACTGTGTTCAGCAAACTGGGACATGACAAAACCTGCCTGAGACTACAACTTACTGTGTTCAGCAAACTGGGACATGACAAAACCTGCCCGAGACTACAACTTACTGTGTTAAGCAAACTGGGACATGACAAAACCTGGCCGAGACTACAACTTACTGTGTTCAGCAAACTGGGACATGACAAAACCTGCCTGAGACTACAACTTACTGTGTTAAGCAAACTGGCACATGACAAAACCTGCCTGAGACTACAACCTACTGTGTTCAGCAAACTGGGACATGACAAAACCTGCCTGAGACTACAACCTACTGTGTTAAGCAAACTGGGACATGACAAAACCTGTCCGACACTACAACTTACTGTGTTCAGCAAACTGGGACACGACAAAACTTGCCCTAGACTACAGCAACAAGATATGACACAACTTAACTACACAGATAAAAACATACAGTGGGGACATGACAAAACATGGCCGAGACTGTTGCAGCAAGATATGACACAACTTAACTGCCAGGGACTTTTAGAACATATAGAGGAACTGTTGTTTAACATCCACTATTATTCCCCACACATCCTATGCATGGACATGGGTACTAGCTGAGATTCGAACCACAACCCCCTGCCTTCAGCTCACAGCACTACCGGAACTCAGCTCGCTGCGCTCCCTCCACAGAGTCTGAGAAATCACCGCTCGCAAACATCAACAAACTGACGGACGGGGTGAACGCAAACATCAACAAACTGACGCACGGGGTGAACGCAAACATCAACAAACTGGCGGACGGGCTGAACGCAAACATCAACAAACTGACGGACGGACAAAAGCAAAGGCGGCTAAATAATAATAATAATAATAATAATAAAAGGAACACAATGCAAAAGAAAAAAAACAAACAACCATTGGCAACAAGCTAATACTGATATCAGTGAAAATGGACGAAATACTGTCATGAAAAGAAAGAAGTTATTAAGTTAATGGACGCTCAACAAAGAAAAGCCTCAGCCGAAATGATGCTGAAATAGAAACAATGGCCTTGGAAATGGCACTACAGTTGGCATGGATACAGGTCCGGGCGGAATCATCGCCAGCAACCCGATAAATCAAACTCTGGACAGCCATCATGGATAGAACAGATCGGGCCTCAAGTTAAGAACGGGTTTGAAAAGATTATAGCTTCAAGTTTATGAACATGTTTATGATATTGGTTTTTCTCTTTTCCTACATTTGTTTTTATATATGTGTGTTTTGTGTCTTTTGAAGCATATATGTTTTAGCATTGTACACTTTTTGGAAATCTTTAGAGTTGCGCAGACTCTATGAAAAGTACCACTAGTACATGTGCTAATTTTCTCATCATTTGAAACAAACTACTGTATTTGACTGCAATATCAAATGGTCTTCAATTTTCTATTATTATAACACATTTTTTCCTTAGACTCTTACTATGTGTGGAGAGATTGAGAGAGAGAGAGAGAGAGAGAGAGAGAGAGGGGGGGGGGATAGTTTGAGAGGGGGCGAGAGATTGCGCGAGATGAGGAGACATTGAGAGTAAGAGGGGAGATTGAGAGAGAGAGAGAGAAAGTGGGAGAGAGAGAAAGCTTTCATCAACCTGAAATGCTCCTTATGGATGACTCTTTGTACACATACTATCACAAGTATATTTAAAATAGGCTCTAGTAGTTTGGACTTAGATCTAGTACACTTTAGTTCGGATCCAAGTATATAAGTTTTGCTGCTTTTTATTTTTTTTTTCCGAGCAGAGCTCTTAACAAGTAGAATGTAAAATTGCACGTTTGGTTACCGGTGAATAGCTCACTACATGGATGTTTCTGGACTAATACCCAATTTTTTTTCGTGCGTCTTTTTTGTGTGTGTTTTTGCTTTGACATAGATAACTAGTCAACACAATTTTATAGTTGGTTGACTTCTCATTGTCCATGATCACCAACCAAAGTCTGACCATAAAGAGCCCCCCAAAAAAACAAATGACTGGCTACTGCACATGCTGTCACACAGAGGCCAGGCCCTAGAAGGGATTGGACCAAGCATCTTCCGTACAGAAGGCGCGCACTCTATCGTAGAGACTCCCGCCTCCCCCGCTCCTTACCCCCACCTCCGTCTTCCATTGCCCATCAGGGTAAAAGGGAAAAAGGGAAAGAAACATTACAATGTGGGGAATAAAGACAAAACCAAAAATTTGATCATTATGCCATAAAATCCTAAGCCACGGAAGTTATTTATTTCCATGTTTTAAAAGATTAAAATTAATATAGGTAAGTCATATTAACAATGTACCCTGTGTTCTCTATAGAGGGAGGGAGAGAATTCTCTCCCTCTCTCCGGGTTTAACGTCTCCTAGGTTCCCCTGGGGGATCCTATACGGCGAGAATGTACCCTGAAATTACAAGCGTATATATTTTCATTTAAGTATTTTATGGGTCTCTTGAAGCGTGACTCCCATACTTTGTCAAAATTGGAGCGACTTGATAATTTTTCCATACCGATTTATAACTTTTAAAGAATACACTGGACATCACCTGTTTCACAATTATTTCTCTAGGACTACCTCCCTTTACTGAGCTATTTCTCTAGGACTACCTCCCTTTACGGATGAATTTCTCTAGGACTACTTCCCTTTACGGATGAATTTCTCTAGGACTATTTCCCTTTACTGATGAATTTCTCTAGGACTACTTCCCTTTTCAGATTTATTTCTCAAGGACTACCTCCCTTTTCAGATTTATTTCTCTAGGACTACCTCCCTTTACTGATGAATTTCTCTAGGACTACCTCCCTTTACTGATGAATTTCTCTAGGACTACCTCCCTTTACTGAGCTATTTCTCTAGACTACCTCCCTTTACTGATGAATTTCTCTAGGACTACCTCCCTTTACTGATGAATTTCTCTAGGACTACCTCCCTTTACTGATGAATTTCTCTAGGACTACCTCCCTTTACTGATGAATTTCTCTAGGACTATTTCCCTTTACTGATGAATTTCTCTAGGACTACCTCCCTTTACTGATGAATTTCTCTAGGACTACCTCCCTTTACTGATGAATTTCTCTAGAGCTACCTCCCTTGATTGATGAATTTCTCTGGGACTTCCTCCCTTTTTTCTGAATTATTTCTCCGGGACGAGCGATTTCTTTCCGAGCGTCCTTTCTCTCTGCCAACACTCATTGATTTCTCAGTGAATGGTCGTCTCCTGCGAGCCATTTCTACCTGAGCGTCATGTCTTTCTATGAACACTCATTGATTTCTCAGTGAATGGTTGTCTCCAGCTAGCCATTTCTACCTGAGCGTCATTTCTGTCTGCCAAACACTCATTGATTTCTCAGTGAATGGTTGTCTCCAGCTAGCCATTTCTATCTGAGCGTCATTTCTCTCTGCCAAACACTCATTGATTTCTCAGTGAATGGTTGTGTCCGACCGCTCTTTCTTTGTGTATTAGAGCAAGGTCCCCTCCTGCTAGCAATTGTCTAAGCCCCTGCCTTCAGCCACATGGGCTATACAGCTTAGTGACAAGAGATTTATTCCCAGATCAACCGCCACTGATCTAGCCTTTTACAATGGATCAATTCTGTTATCATTTTTTAATCACTGACTTTTCTACAACGATTTATCAATGGCGGATCTCAATAGTAATTTTAGATCACTTATCTGCGGCGGATATTTTTCTGATGATTTTATTTAATGGTTCACCTTTTTTACAATAGTTATTGGTTCTTGATTGATTTTTTCCCAATATCGCTAACATTGATCTGTTTTCTTGATTGATTTTTTCCCAATATCGCTAACATTGATCTTTTAACCCTCCCCCCCCCCTTCCACGTGATTGTCTAAGCGAAAATTATTGTGACCTTTTTTCCGTAAATCTTTAATCACACAGTCACTCCTTCTTTTGTTTCATGATGCAATTTCGTTTACATGCAGTTCCCTTGAAGGAATGTTTTATTCGTCTTTACTGGTGTAAAATGTAGTTCGAACTGACTCAAGTGGTAGGGAGAGCGTGAGTCTCCCGATTGGGATATCATAGGTTCGAAACCCAGGAATTGTAAGAAATGTATTTTCCCGATGCCGCCCCTAACTGGTCGAGTCGATGTAACTACAATGTGACCGGCAGAGACATGGACTCGGGCATCCCAACACTGTCCCTGTGTGGCAGAATGTAAAATTGTCAGACGTTAGTCTTCGGATTCGTCCACAATGCCTTTTGGTTAAATGTCTCCTAGTTTAATGTCTTCTAGTTTAATGTCCCCTAGTTTAGTGTCTCCAAGTTTAGTGTCTACTAGTTCAATGTCCCCTAGTTTATTATTGTCCACCAGTATAATGCCTCCTAGTTTAATATCTCCCAGTATATTGTCCACTAGTTTAATGTCGCCTAGTTCATTGTCCAATAGTTTAATGTCTCCTAGTTTAATATCTCCTAGTATAATGTCTCCTAGTTTATTGTCCACTAGTTTAATGTCTCCTAGTTTAATGCCTCCTAGTTTAATGCCGCCAAGTTAAGTGTCTCCTTGTTATTTATATGACTGCTAGTTTAATATCTACTAGCGTAAGGCTTTCTAGTTTGCTGTCTCCTAGTTTAATTATTATAATCATACTAGTTAAATATTTACCAGTCTAATTCCACCTAGTTTAACGCCTCTAAGTTAAATGTCTCCTAGTTTAATTTCTCCTAGTTTAATGTCTCCTAGTTCAATGTCTCCTAGTTTAATTTCTCCTATTTTGATGTCCTTTTAGTTAAATGTTTCCTAGTTTAATTTCTCCTAGTTTAATGTCTCCTAGTTCAATGTCTCCTAGTTTAATTTCTCCTAGTTGATGTCCTCTTAGTTAAATGTCTCCTAGTTGATGTCCTCTGAGTTAAATGTCTCCTAGTTTAATTTCTCCTAGTTGATGTCCTCTGAGTTAAATGTCTCCTAGTTTAATTTCTCCTAGTTGATGTCCTCTTAGTTAAATGTCTCCTAATTCAATGTCTCCTGGTTTATTGTTTTCTATTTTAATGTCTCCTAGTTTAATACTTCTTAATTCAATGTCTTCTTGTAAAATGTCTCCTGGTTTAATTTCTCCTAGTTTAATATGTCTTGGTTTAACGTCTCTAAGTTCAGAGGTCTATCAGGGAAAAATGAATAGCCCAGAGTGAGGCCAGAACCTTGGACCTCCTGCGCCGGAGGAGGTCGCTTTAACGGCCTAGCTATGTCGGAGTTAAAGAGCGTTAAAAGTCAACACTGTATAGGCTATATTGTTGACGGGCCCCAAGTCTGTTGCCTGACAATTGTATGTGCTACCACACACGAGGCAGGGCGGGGAGACCTGGACTCCTGTCTCAGCATCATCATCATCATTGTTATCAAATTGCATTAGAAGTATTTTTCTTTTCAGACTTTATTATTTTTGTCAGTAAGAAGCATGCCTTCACGTTGCTTATTAAATGCGGTCCTATAAGGGATTGGACGAGGCATCTTCCGTACAGAAGGCGCGCACTCTATCGTCGAGATCCATGACTCTCCCGCTCCTTCCCCCGCCTCCCTCTTACATTGCCCGTTAGGGTAAAGGGAAAAATGGAAAGAAACATTATTATTGAATACATTGTGAGAAAAAAAGACAAAAACAACAAAAATATCTATATACCTTAAAAGCCATAAGCCACGGAATAAAGAGTACACAGAAACTCTGAGTGTGTGTTTGTGTGTGTGTGTGTGTGGTATGTAGTACGTGTGCTCCCACGTTCTATACGTGAACACGATTCAGGCGTTTCAACGCTACCATCGTTATCATCATCATCGTCATCATCATCATCATCATCATCATCATCATCATCATCATCATCATCATCATCATCATCATCATCATCATCATCATCATCATCATCATCATCATCATCATCATCATCATCATCATCATCATCATCATCATCATCATCATCATCATCATCATCATCATCATCATCATCATCATCATCATCATCATCATCATCATCATCATCATCATCATCATCATTATCAAATTGCATTAGAAGTGGGTTTTTTTCAGACTTTATTTTTTTCCCTGTTAAGAAGCATGCTTTCACGTTGCTTATTGTTCTTTTTATGTTGAAAAAAAAAACACCTGTGTTAAAATTTTTTGGATTAAAACATAATAGTAACACATAACACAAACCTCCACAGCCCACAGTGAAAATGCTCCTTTATCATTTTAAACAAAAGATAAAACACCAATGACAGTCATGAAAACTAAATTGACAAAACGACAAAAAAAAACAACAAAAAAAAACAACATAAAGAAGCGTGACACAAAACAACACGGGTAGCGCACTACAAAATCATAGAACAAGATTACTTAAATCTTGTATAATGGTGCTTGTGAATAAATTTAAGGAGGAAGGAAATACATCCATTTGTCAGGATATTATTTTTCGTCTTGTATCAACGCCTTTCCACCACTTATTCTACTTCTGCTACTACTACTATTACAACAACAGCAACAACAACAACTACTACTACATTACTACTACTACTACTACTACTACTACTACTACTACTACTACTACTACTACTACTACTAAATTACTACTACTACTACTACTACTACTACTACTACTACTACTACTACTACTACTACTACTACTACTACTACTACTACTACTACTACTGCTGCTTGCTGCTGCTGCAACTAATTCCGCCTTAACCTCTACTTTTTGTTCCTCCTCCTCCTCTTCTTCTTCTTCCTCCTCTTCTTCTTCTTCCTCCTCCTCTTCTTCTTCTTCTTCTTCTTCTTCTTCTTCTTCTTCTTCTTCTTCTTCTTCTTCTTCTTCTTCTTCTTCTTCTTCTTCTTCTTCTTCTTCTTCTTCTTCTTCCTCCTAATATTTCATTTCCTTTGGCTGCGCCTCTAAAAGCATGGCTATATGTTCTATTTTTTTTTCTTCTATTTTTTATTCCCCCCTCCCCCTCTGCATTTGGTCTATATGGTATACTTTATCTCAATTTTCCTCTTCCATTCAGTTTTAAGAGGAAGAACAAGCGAGTTTTTTATGTTTTTTCTTTCATATGTTCTTTTAATATTGTTATTGCAAGGGAAAGAAGAATACATCTGACGCAGACTTTACTGTAAAGCACACGATATGCTATCTCTGAGCCCGTTCGTTTGACGAGTCGAAAACCAAACTGTCTGGGAACTCTTTGCCTTCCGATGAACTGTCTGTTTTCAACATTTTGTTTACTTTGTCGTTGGAAGAAGATGGCTCAATGTCGTCCCAACTTGAGGCTAGCGCCTCGGCAGGGGGAAGATCGTCTCTCTCAACAAAATACGGAGCAAATTCATCGTCAAAACTATATGGTATTCTGGACGAGTCGTCTCCGCCGCCAATGTCTCCTGAAATGCCATCAGCCTCGCTACGGGTCAGGTCATCGCCTAACTGGGACGTCAGGTCATCGCCTAACTGGGACGTCAGGTCATCGCCTAACTGGGACGTCAGGTCATCGCCTAACTGGGACGTCAGGTCATCGCCTAACTGGGACGTCAGGTCATCGCCTAACTGGGACGTCAGGTCATCAATGTCAACCACACTGAGCTGTCCGGCGCGATCGCTGTCAAACAAGCCCAGGCCCCGTTTACCCATGAAGTATGGGTCGGATTTTCTGTAGGCCTTGATGAATTCCTCTGCGGACAGATAGGGTCCTTGAATACTGCTTTTATTCTTACCACTTTTCTTTCTAAGAAGCCTAGGCGCGTATTGCCTCTTGCCTAAAAACCTAGGCGCGTATTGCCTTTTGCCTAGAAATCGTGGGGCAGATTGCCTTTTGTCTAAAAACCTTGGCTCATCAGACCTTTTGCCGAGGAATCGGGGCGCCTGTTGCCGCTTTCCCAGAAACCTAGGCGCGTACGGCCTTTTGCCTAGAAATCGTGGCGCATATTGCCTTTTGCCTAGAAATCGTGGCGCATATTGCCTTTTGCCTAGAAATCGTGGCGCGTATTGCCTTTTGCCTAGAAATCGTGGTGCAGATGGCCTTTTGCGTGGTGTATATGGCCTTTTGGTTTGTGCAGATGGCCTTTTGGTTTGTGCAGATGACCTTTTGCCTAGAAATCGTGGTGCAGATTGCCTTTTGCCTAGAAAGCGAGGTGCGTATTGCCTTTTGCCTAGAAAGCGTGGCGCGTATTGCCTTTTGCCTAGAAATCGTGGCGCGTATTGCCTTTTGCCTAGAAAGCGCGGCGCAGATTGCCTTTTGCCTAAAAACCTTGGTGCCTGCTGCCTTTTGCCAAGGAATCGGGGCGCCTGAGGCCGCTTTTCCAGAAATGTCGGCGCTTCCTCTGAAGTGGCTGCGCTCATAACATAGTTATTGGATTCAGAGTTTGAGAGAGACCTATGCTTGCGAGAGTTTGCTGCATTAGCTTCTAGCTTTGTCGCTGCTGCTGCGCTTTGAAAACCTGGAGAATAACATTGCAAAAACGCGTTAGAGAAAAAATACCGAAGGAGAAAGTGTTCAACAGAGTTTGTGATTTAAAATGTGCTAATACTTAATAAGTCAGTTAGAGATCACAGATAGGAAAAAAAAGCGTTTTACAACGCAAGAAGAGAAAATGAAAAGCATCAAGAAAAGACTCCGGAATGAGGAAAAACTTAAAACAATAATATTATAGAAAGGTGTGATGCTGCAAGGTCATTGATTGGCTTATCTGCTTTCGCTATTACTTCTTCACATTTTTGCTAACGACACTGCGACTGTTCTGCTGCTGTACTACTACTACTACTACTGCTGCTGCCGCTACAACTGCTGCTGCTGTTTTTGCTGCGATGATGATGAGAATAATTGAGGGTATGATGAACGTGAAAATGATGGAGATCCTGATACAGTTGAAGGTGATAGGCAATGGACCATAATTTTGTTCGTTATTTCCTTTATAAAGAAATGGCGAAAAACAACTTTAAATACATAATATTATCTTATTATCGTTTTTTAATTTATCATACACTTGTTTTTTGTGAAGTTTGAAGTGTTTAAGTAAGCCTACCCACCGGCCGAGGAAAGCAAGATGAGGCCTGTAGCCAGCAGTAGGGCCCGCAGCGTCCGACTGCTGGCACTGGAAGGCATCTCGTTACGTTGCTAGGCAGCTGTTTGTACCACACGCCAAACTCCGACCTGATGACCGGTTCCCGCCAAGCTCTAATGGAAATAAAAGAGTGCCGTATAGGAAAAAAGTACAATTAGTGAGGAATGGATGTATTGAGGAAAGCATTAGCACTGTTTAAGAGAGTAGAGTGAAATCTTTCACACACAAAAATCACATCTAAGGCTAAACAGCTCTACGATTAAAAGTAAAAAAGGCCAAGATAAACTAGTGCTTTCATAACGTTCTATTGTTGGACAAACCAGGAAACACAAGAGTCTGGGTCTGAATCTATGTCGGAAAGATTCCAATATACAGATCCAGGGACTTGTAGAACTATTCTACAATGTGGGGGTCAGCTCATCATGTAGATTGGTCAGTAGTCCGGCAGGCGGTCCGCGGTTCGAATCTAGGCTTTGGGCGCGTCTCCGTGTTCCATTCTTCTGCACATCAAGGGAAGTAACTCTAGTCGAAGATTACATGCTTCTTTTAGTCCCGTAAATCCACCGGAGCAAACCACTCTTCGTCTTGTGGTCCAGAATCCTTCTCGCAAGCCATATTCCAAAAAACAACACCACAGGAGCTTAGAATTTCCTCACACCTTTGAACGAACTCGAACTATCTATTTTTACTTTCAATATGTTTGTAACATTAGAGTGCAGCTTCTATTGCCTTATTGTTTGAACAATTCTATCCTGCAAATGGAGTGTAAATAAGAAACTAAAAGATAACGTAATATATCGCACTGTCTTATCACCGGGCTCTATTCATGGAAGTCGACAGCGCTTTATTCAAATGTACCCTTTCTCCCAGTGAGCTCTAACCGGAAAGCTCAAGTTTCGCACAAGTCAGTCAAACAACAATAGAGACTTTAACAGGCAGGGCTAGATCTAGGGACTGTCAACGATCAAAGTGACTAGATAGTAATGTAAAATCAGATAATATGAGCTACGATGTCTATTAATGTACTGTGATTCCTAGTTTAAATCAGAACTGTCTACTCGTATGCAGCATAGAATAATATCAGAGCTGATCACCCACCCCCACCCTTCCCCCTCCCCCCTCCGAAAAGATCACAAAAGCAAAACGAAACAGAGAAAAAACAATAGCAGTTATACCAACAGTAAAAAATCAACTTATTTTCTGCTTCCTGAAAAACAACCCCCCACCCCCCTTTTTTTTCCCTACACACACACACACACACACACATACACACAAACAGACAAAGCCACTGCTATCGCTGTTTCCCCACACATCAAGGTACACATAAGTTACAGATAAGACCCACCACCTCATGTCTTCCCGCCTCTCCGTACAAATTATTAAATTATTATTAAGAAACGAAAGCCCCACCTCGCACTGGTAGATTCGCCTGCTAAAATATATTATTACTTTTTTGGTTGAGTTGTAAAGTGGGATTCTAGTGGATGCTCAACTCAAGCCCTAGCTTGACCGAGGTCTCGGGCGATGCCTGGCTCTGCCCTGATGGTCCAGATAAAGGATGACCAATGTGGCTGGACCGCCACGCTCGCCGGATTGACCATGTCCGAGATAGTCGGGTCCCTGGTGTGGCGAAGATCACGTCTGGATAGAAGTACTTGCCCGGTTTCACCACTGATGCTTTGAAGAGCGGTTTTTCCCCCTCGCATTCAGTTTTAATCACGTTCCAAAGGCTTCCCTGTCTTATCCACTGTAGTTGCTGGAGGGAGGGGCGCTAGCTCTGTTCTCTGATTTTCTATGTCTAGAGGTTCTGTCTCTTTGTATGAATGTCCACCCATCGTCCTCCCTCATCCCTTCCTCCCTCTCCCCTCCTACCATCTGTGTGTGCCTCTCAATTGATGAGTTTGTCCATCTGTCTCTTTTGCTCACTTAAGTTCTGATTTTCATAGTTCTGATTTTTGTGTCTAGCTGTATCTTTGTCTCACTCTATCTCTTTCGGTTTCGTAAAGATTATAAAAGCAGCTAAAGTATAGATAGCGATGAAAATGGGATGATGGTAATGATGATGATGATGATGATGATGATGATGATGATGATGATGATGATGATGATGATGATGATGATGATGATGATGATGATGATGATGATGATGATGATGAT
>RQTK01000152.1:397822-413161 GCA_003991915.1 Elysia chlorotica | reverse complement strand
TATTTCAATCGCGTAATTTGTTTTTCAATTTTCTGAAATCTCTCTCGATATCTTATTTTTGTGCGTTGTCTATTTATTCAATCCTATTTATCTAATGCGCTTAACTATCGGGACCCTTTCAAGTCTGGATGAGTTTAGTAAGCCCTGAATAAAAACTTAAAGATTATTTCTGTATTGTTCTATCAGTCTGTGAATTTGCCTGTCCGATAGTTCTTGTGTGGATTTAGCAAGCGTTTGAAAACCCCTAGCACTCTGTGACCATGTCTCGGAGTTTTTAACTGCGTTCATTAAAGTTTCATGTGTATGTAAAGCAGCACATTTTATATCCTTAAATTTATATCCTCCTCCTCTTCCTCCTCGTCTCTGAATAAATAGACAACGCACAAAAATAAGATATCGAGAGAGATTTCAGAAAATTGAAAAACAAATTACGCGATTGAAATATATTTTCGACCATCATTATTCAAGGAAGTGTGCCGGTATTTCATAGAAAAGAGAGAGAGAGAGAGAGAGAGAGAGAGAGAGAGAGAGAGAGAAATAGAGAAATAGAGAGAGACAGAAAGAGAGAGTGAGTGAGTGATAGATAGATAGATAGATGGATAGATAGATAGATAGATAGATAGATAGATAGATAGATAGATAGATAGATAGATAGATAGATAGATAGATAGATAGATAGATAGATAGAGATAGATAGATAGATAGATAGATAGAATAGATAATAGATAGATAGATAGATAGAGAGAGAGAGAGAGAGAGAGAGAGAGAGAGATAGGCAGATAGAACGTATTCATTATGCGCTCCCCACCACGATTTTTACCCATCTCCACTGACTAACTAAAGCACTTAAAAATTAAAAAAAACATTTTTCATGAACCACATTACATCAGATAAGGGACATGCTGACCACCACTTTTAAAAAAACCAATGTTTTATTAGACCTTTGATATTATATAAAAGTTCAATGTACCCCTCCCCCAAAAGCCATTCCGTATTTTGTAAGGTCAATCTCTTCCCTCTTCCTTTTTGTAAAAGTAGGGCGTTTACATATAAAAAAAGGTGTGCACTTTTGAACTTGCGAGCGGTAATTCTAAAAAGTTTATCACCACAGACTTACCCTATCACTTAAAAACAAAGACAACTGACTCAGGAATAATCTAGAATCTAGATCTGAATTATTTGACCAAGAAGCATGACTTAACTGTATCATGAGCGAATTTTAATCGTGGGAAATCTAGAACTATTGCAATGGCAGGTGATAAAAAGAGACGTCGTTTAAGACGATCCAGATACTTAGCAGCAACATTTAATCCAAATCAAATCCCCACAACCACACAATCACAAACATCACTTTGTCTACCACCCATATCCAGGCCTACTGATACTGGTCGAAATCTAAATCAATAGAAAGATTTCTATTCTCATTCTGTATAAAATGGTTAGACATGAAACATTACCTAATGTATTGGAAGAAAACGGTCGAACAATCTAAGTACATGAATGAATCCCGGAGGAACTTATGGGCAACCCTGGCAATCTGATGCTACTTTAAAACTCGGCAAGATGTTTACCTCGGGATCGATGACCATTAAACATCTACAAGCACGGGCGGAAAGAACGCACACATTGGACAGAAAGATCCTCTAAATAGATCGTGCAATATAAAATTCGCGACATTGACGCAAAAAATAAAAAAAATTTAAAAAATTAGCGACGGATCGGAAGCTGACACAAACTTAATTAATGGTTACTATGTCTGTGGATTGTTCTGAACGACATTCAAACAAGCAAAAATCGATAGTCGAGCTTAGCGTTTGTTTGCGATTTAAGTGCGCTGAATGCTCACATCTGCAAGACAGCGGCTCTAAGGTTGAACTATTCAACTCGGGCTGTGTGTCTACCATGCGGGAGAGGGGGCAAAGTGGCGCAGGTAGTAGAGACTTGTCCTCCGGGTCAGGGCGGCCTCCTGCTCGAAACCAACTATCGGGCAAATTACTTGTCGGGTTTCCTCTACTACTGGTAGAGACGGGGTTGGGTTGGGTTGGTTTAACGTCCAACAGCAGCACTATATAGACTATATTGTGGACGGGCCCCAAGACGGACGTCTAACAATTTTTATGTGCTGCCACACACGAGACAGGGCGGGGATACCATGACTCCTGTCTCAGCTGGTCACATTATACTGACACCGACCCAACCAGTAGGGAACGCAACAGCCAGGATTCGAACTCGAGATCTTTTGCGTCGGAAGCCGATGTTCTACCCCTGGACCACCGCACCCCCCAGTGTGGTAGGGACGGACTAGGTACAATATGATTGGCTGGGATAGCCTCGAAATGTCTCTGTGTGACAGCACTACACTTCTCAGACGTTAGTCCTGGGACCCATCTACGATATGAGCTAGCTACCGACGTAAGATGTTAAAAATATCCAACCGACACTCTGGGAAACTCATTTTGCTTTCCAGATGCAATAATCACAAAGGCCTTTTAAGTAACATTCACAGGCCATACGGTTTCTTAAAAGTTTTTATTATTTTAATTCATTTTCCATTTGAACAAGCATTCTAACAACAACTGTGGTGTAGCCGTCACAATTTGCTTGCTTTTGAAACCTGATAACCGAAAACAATCAGAGATCAACATTGTTTTTTAATACGTAACAGAAAATCATCACTACTTTTGTGTTGTGAGAAGTGTTTGAAGGACGTGAACATTGCACTGTATTATTGTAAATTGTATACTTGTTTGCTTACCTTTATCTTGATTTAAAAATTCTGTAGTTCCCTAAAACCTAGATCTGTAGTATTTTTCCAACAGATCATGTTCCCTGAATAATAAAGTTTAACCGTTTTCTGTTTTCTTGTATTAACAGATTGCTGTGTTTTTATTTTTAAAGTACCTTAATTTTGTTATTTTCCTTTTACAACAATAGCCACAAATTCTAATTACACTACTTTGGAACTCTTACCAATTTTTTTTTAAAGAATGGGTAATAAACAAATAGGCGACATTTTCCACAAAGAAAAAAAACTTTGATCTCTTTCCAAACCCTTAAAAATCTCTGACCATATTAACTTCACCTCCCGCGCGAACTTATCGAATCGTCGAAAAATCCACACTGCGTAAATCCACACTTCGCACTCATCTTTATCTCGTCATGTGGTTTTAGACGTACTCAGAAAGATTTGAATCGATCAAACTGAAAGGCGATCTATTATCTCCTGTAAGAAGACCATTAGTTACTGACGCTGCTCAGTATGCAGTCTGGGTAAACTGGAAATACAGGTCCTTGGAAACCCCAGTTATCCCATTGTCGTGCTTGGCCAATTAAAAATATAGTGCCTTTGGTGGCGCAAAATAGTATTTTCGGAAAGCTTGTGAGAAAAAAACCTGCGTGGATCTCTTGGCGAAAAATGTCATGTGTGTATCGCCTCGAACGCTAAACTAAGGCACAGAGAAAGATTGGACTCCACCAGAGCAGCAGTTGACCTGTTCACGCTCATACAAAACTGAGTCTATTTGTTTAAAGATGCTCAACGAAAAAAAAAACAACCTGTGACATTGTTTACGGTGGCAAATGAAGAAGAGAATAGACCAACATACATTCAAGAATGTACACTGCAGTCCG
The DNA here is from genome assembly GCA_003991915.1 of Elysia chlorotica. NCBI lineage: Eukaryota > Metazoa > Mollusca > Gastropoda > Plakobranchidae > Elysia > Elysia chlorotica. Next base: position 409,531 of record RQTK01000152.1, on the reverse strand, counting down.
AGTTAATGTGGCCTAAGAGATAAAACTCTGGTAGAGCAGCGTAAAATAAACTGTAACTCAATTCGCGAAGATGTAGAAATCAACTGTCTCTCTCCTTTAAGTGGTCACTGAAACATTCGTGCGCTGTTGGCCACAAAGAGAATTACAGACAAAGGACAGTAGCAATGTTAATGTCCTGACCCATATTTCAACGCTAGCAGTATAAAAATTATTATCAATGAAATAACACCATTGTCCATTACGCCGTAGTCCTGGCACCAGTCTAAAGATTCGCGTCTTTATTATTACAGTTAGGTGTTGGTGTTCCTGTTAACTATGCAGTCTAAAGACTCGCGTCTTTATTATTACAGTTAGGTGTTGGTGTTCCTGTTAACTATGCAGTCTAAAGACGCACGTCTTTATTATTACAGTTAGGTGTTGGTGTTCCTGTTAACTATGCAGTCTAAAGATTCGCGTCTTTATTATTACAGTTAGGTGTTGGTGTTCCTGTTAACTATGCAGTCTAAAGACTCGCGTCTTTATTATTACAGTTAGGTGTTGGTGTTCCTGTTAACTATGCAGTCTAAAGACGCGCCTCTTTATTATTACAGTTAGGTGTTGGTGTTCCTGTTAACTATGCAGTCTAAAGACTCGCGTCTTTATTATTACAGTTAGGTGTTGGTGTTCCTGTTAACTATGCAGTCTAAAGACTCGCGTCTTTATTATTACAGTTAGGTGTTGGTGTTCCTGTTAACTATGCAGTCTAAAGATTCGCGTCTTTATTATTACAGTTAGGTGTTGGTGTTCCTGTTAACTATGCAGTCTAAAGACGCGCGTCTTTATTATTACAGTTAGGTGTTGGTGTTCCTGTTAACTATGCAGTCTAAAGACTCGCGTCTTTATTATTACAGTTAGGTGTTGGTGTTCCTGTTAACTTCCCACCGCTCTCTTGTCTAATGCCATCGATATGTGAAAATTACATTTAGATCAAACTGGAAAGGGCAGGGCTTTTTTACTGCTAGATAATAAATTTCAGCTAGTGTTTACTATTTAACTTGTCAGCGGCGGAGTGGGTCCGTTGCGCTGTGTACAGAAAGTTGAGGAGAATTCCCAGCGGAATACGGCAAACACGGCCAGACTCTTTACAGATCAAGCTGGCGATTAGACGTGGCAGTAAGGCGGACAAAAAGCTACCACGCAATTATACAGATCGAAAACGTCTATCAAATTGGTTATGTAGTCTAAAATGCATCTTTTCTTCTTCAGGCCTACAAGACATCTCTAAACTAACAAAATGTATCGGGGTGCATGGGTGTTTTCAATTCCTTAAAAGATCTCCATCGGATTCAATGGCGTTGCAGCAGTGGAAGTTTAGCCGCTTGTTAATCTTCGCCGGAAAGATGAAGACGTAGATTGTCTGAAAAATGGCAAAAGTAAAGGGGAGGAAAGCCATGGCAAAACGAGAAGATTTCCCCCCCTTTTTTTTTAGTTTTAACAAAGTTAGAGATTTATCTCCCATCACTTTTGTTTTCTTTAATCTTCTGAACACTACATTTACGCCTACAAATCCATTAGCTGTTCCATTGTTCGCCATGTTTTAATAGCTGGAGATTGGTGCTTGTCATGTTGCCATCCCCAGCATTTAATCCTACAAGAAAACTTTGTCACGTAGCAACGCTTAGCTCTATCCCACTCTCATTCTATCGATGTTCGCTGGATCGCATGGAGATTCACTAAGGCTGCCCACATCTCTAGCGCAATCAGTGGGTTTCTATGGTCGACTCTGAGCAGGGATGTGTCCAGTTTTGACAGTCCTCATGTCAAGATTTGGATACAAACATCAGTGAGCAAATCGTGGTATTTATAAGGCTTAATGAAAAGACGGACAAAGCAGTCACCTGGGTAATACGTCAATATCATCGGAAAAAAAATAAGCGCTACAACGCATTTTAAGCGTTTCCTTAGTGTAGCCAGAATATAATCTTTCTCTATTCCTTTGTTTCTCTCTCTCTCTCTCTCTCTCTCTCTCTCTCTCTCTCTCCCCCATCCCTCTCTCTCTTTTTTTCTCTCTCTCTTTCTGCCTGCCTGTCTGTCTGTGTGCCTGTCTACCCTCCCCTCTCCCCCTTCTTTCTATCCGCCCGTGTGGTAATGGGGCCCTCATTCGGAGGGGTGTAAAGAATGGTTACCACCACCTACCTGTCGCGCGTGACACAGTAAAAGACTGCTAAGGTCAGGCCCTTTCTCTTTACCTTGCTATGTCCTGAGTCGCGTCTTTTTTGTGCCCCTGTCGTCCTATCCATTTTCTTGCTCTCACCTCTTCTACTTCTGACCCCCACAAGTGGACACCTTAGCCATGCGGTGCGTCCCGTAAGGGTGGAGGCTGGATTGTTCTCTATAGAGGAAGGGAGAGAATTATCTCCCTCTCTCCGGGTTTAACGTCTCCTAGGTTCCCCTGGGGGATCCTATACGGCGACTGTGAAGGCTGGATCCTGGCATAGATCTTATTATATATTTGTGAACTGGTGAAATTATTATCGTCTTCTCCGCCATAACTACTCAAGGTACAAACTTGAAATTTAGATATATTGGTACCTTGGAATTTTCTGAATGCCTTAGACTGGTTCGTTTATTTTTCACGATGACGCATAAAGCATTAATTAGATTTTAGGAATTGAAATTGATTCGTCGATCAAGCAGCCATTGCTGTTTTTTTATTTCAGTTAGCTAATCGAAAGTGAAAGCGGGGCTCTATTTCAATAGTTGAGATTCCCGTTTAGATTTCTTGCTGTAATTATTATTGTTTTCTTAAACCCATTTAATGTCAACACTACCACTGACTTATAGATCTATATATATTTTTTTTTTCTTTCCGTTCGACATGTTCACGTGCGGGCTCTGTTCGGGTTATAATACTGAATTCCAGATCTTTCGCATGGGGATCTTTCGGGGTTTAAAAACATTCGAGTGCAGTTTAAATTCTATCTGGATCTTCCTCGACTATCACCGAAAAGAGGATAAACATGGATCTAAAAGCTAAATCTAGATCTAGACTTCTACTACTCATAGATCTACACATATTTTTTTTTATTCTTTCCATTCAACATGTTCACGTGCGGGGCTCTGCTCGGGTTATAATACTGAATTCTAGATCTATCGAATGGGGATCTTTCGGGGTTTAAAACCATTCGAACCCAATTTGAATTCTATATGGATCTACCTGGACTATCATCGAAAAGAGGATAAACATGGATCTAAAAGCTAAATCAAATAACAAGATCTAGACTTCTACTACCGGGTACTCATAGATCTGCACATAATTTTTTTTTATTCGTTCCATTCAACATGTTAACGTGCGGGGCTCTGTTCGGGTTTTAATACTGAATTCTAGATCTATCGAATGGAGATCTTTCGAGGTTTAAAAACATTCGAACCCAATTTAAATTATATATGAACCTACGTCGACTATCATCGAAAAAGGGGGTAAAATGGATCTAAAAGAAATGTTATCTAAAAGAAATCCTGTAAATTAATATTCTAGCGTGCACCCATTTGTATCAGACTTAATTAATTTTTGTTTAGCTTTTTGGCTTTAAACTTCTATCTCTACAACTATGTTTTACCATTTCAGTTGCGCACAGTGTCCCAAAATCCAAGCTTTATCTCTATTAGTAATTAGTATAACCTTAGAAAAAACATTTTATATCCATACTGTGTCCCAAAACCTGAGCGAAGCCGGGCATCCCAGCTAGTCCAAAATAATTACGTATCTAAGATGATATTTTCTCCAATCCATTGTGCAAAGTTCGGTATGCGTGAAAGAAATATTTCTTTTTTAGGATAGAGTAGGTCGTCCAAGTTTTGATCAGGTCCCAAATCCATTCAAAGACTTCATGCCTTAAGATGAGTTGATTTGGTTTAACGTCCAACATCAGCACTATATAGGCTATATTGTGGACGGGTCCCAAGACTGACGTCTGACAATTGTATGTTCTGCAACACACGAGACAGGGCGGGGTTGCCATGACTTCTGTCTCAGCCGGTCACATTAAACTGACACCGGCCCAACCTGTAGGGAGCAAAATCGCAAGGACTCGAATTCGGACCTTTCGCGTCAGAATCCGATGTTCTACCCCAGGGCCATCGCATCCCCCTGCCTTAAGTTACCTGGAGCTTTATTTATTAAGTGTTGTGAACAAGGCCTAAATCTGACGTAGTTAATACTTAGTTTTCAGGTACACTAGGTCGGTATTCATGTCAAATTTTGGACGCAGACTACCTACGTATAAAAAATAGAAGTAACGTCTGAAAATTTGGACACCATGTTGACTTTTTTTTTAATTTACTTTAAAAAATTAAAGATTAAGTACCAAAAGTAAAATCTACTTAACTTTCTTTATTCCGGTGAATTACTGGTAAGATTTTTTTCCAGTTGACCTACTTTTTCAATTGTAGATCTAAAAATCAATTGCGGACATGTTTCATTAGGTGTGCCGAATTGGTAAAATTAAGATTTAAAAAAAAAATGTTACTAAAATGACACAAAGTTATTATTGTTTTTTTTAATAGTCTATACATTGATTGAACCAGTTTTAGCCCTTAGTTTTGCCTCGGAGAAACTTACCTCAAAATTTAGTTTAGAAAATTTTCTATTTGAGAAGATATTTGCGCGATAGTCCAGGGGTAGAACATTGGCTTCCGACGCAAAAGGTCCCGAGTTCGAATCCTGGCTGTTGCGTTCCCTACTGGTTGGGTCGGTGTCAGTATAATGCGGTCGTGGGATCACAATTGGGATGCGTTGTAACGCCATTATTTATCTCTTCTGTCTGTCACTCTGGGGGGCGCGGTGGTCCAGGGGTAGAACATCTGCTTCCGACGCAAAAGGTCCTTTGTTCGATTCCTGGCTTTTTCGTTCCCTTCTGGTTGTGTCTGTGTCTGTTTAATGTGATTTTTTGAGATATTAGTCATGGTATCCCCGCCCTGTTTTGTGTGTGGCATTACTTTTAATTTTCAGATTTTTGTCTTGTGTTCCGTCCACAATATAGCCTATATAGTGCTGTTGTTGGACGTTAAACCAACTCAATTTAATTTCCAACTGGTTGTGTTGCTGTATGTGCTATGTTTTTGTGGGGGGGGTTGTTTTGTTTTTTGGTTTTTGGAAGCCTCGCTCTATTGCCATTCCGAACGGTCTTTGCAATTCCATGAATTTTCCTAAATATATAACGCTTTTTAGGCAATCCAGTCAAAGGGCGGTTCCAGTTAAGGCTTTTTTTAATTAGAAAAAATGGGAGAAGAAAGTTTTTGTGTAATCTTCAAGTGAGTGATGAATAGATATTAAGAACATCTTTTTGTCGAGAAAATGGTAAAGGTAAAAAATCATATGTTTAGAATAACAATTATTATGAAAAGTGAGAAAAGTATTAATACGTTGTATTTATGATGTTTGAAGCTATCAGAAAATGTTTATTCTGCAAGTATTTCAACAATTAATAGAAAACTGCAATTACCATCTGCAAAACTCCATTTATTCAGATAATCAAATGTCTACTCAAATATGGTAGAAACCGTCCAATTTTAAGTATTTCAAAGATCAGTTATTTAAGAAACTGAAAAAATGAACGGTTTAGGTGATTGTTATAAACTCTGGTCATGGAAATTACTGGAAAACTTTTTTGTCTTATACGCAATTTGCACAATGGCTAGCAACCACATTAAGTAAAAATTTTACTTTATTTACTTTCAAATATCTGGTGGTCACCAAAGTGAATCACATTATGTTGTGTAATTTGGTAAAAATCAACATCCTAAATTTCTATGTCGTTTGATGCTAAATACTCGGGTATTTTTTTTTACATGTGCGCATTATTTTGGGGAATTTTTTTTAAAATGTATAAAAGGTGAAAGCTTTTTTTTTGGTGTTATTTCGAAAAAAGAGATGCTAGCACCAGAGCGTATAGATGCGAACAACTTGTGTAAAAAGGTTTAACACGAAATACCACGAAAATGTGTAGTCAGGTGGGGGGGGGGTAGCCTTGGAGTAGAACATGGACTTTCGACGCGAAAGGTCCGGATTCGAGCCCTGGCGATTGTGCTCCCTACTGGTTGGGTCGGTGTCAGTTTAATGTGACCGGCTGAGAAAGAAGTCATGGTATCCCCACAACAATGACAACAACAACAGCAACAAGCAGACGTTCGCTTCCCGCTTGACTTTCTCTGCTTGGCGCTAGAAGCACACAACTTTTCGCTGAGCACACAGACATTCCGTCTACTAATGCTATAGAAAATGGTCTACATTGTCGCTTACTTGGATATAGCCACACTTATTCCATAATTGCATAAGTCATTTTTTTAGAGTATAACGATTTTGGAAGATTAAGATATTGAAGGCTTTAAGCGCCTATTACAAGCATCATTTCATTTGTTCCTTTGCTACATTTTACATTTTCATCTGAAAAACATCGTTCCGTAGGCAATATATTTTGTAAAGAAAAACAGTTTTTGTTTTGTTTTTCTAGAAACATCAAAAAATGACCTGGAAATGTAGAGTGAGCTTAACGCTATTTCATTTTAAGTTGACAGATCTTAGTTTGGCTTAGTCCTTTGAAAATTAATGTGTAAAACATCATAACATTGTTGAGTAAAACACCATTTCATTGAATTCAATGTCTATAAAAATTCATTTATTAAAAAAAAAATTTAATACAAAATTTAACTGGAAGTACTGGGAATGACATAGTTGACATTTTAATCATGTTTATATTGTACATGTTGAAAAACCTCAAAGAACAAAATATTGCTAAAAAAAACTATATAAATAATCAGCAATTAAAAATAGTTGAAAACACCAACCAATATTTAAAAACAAGAATTCTTTAGAATGTGAAAAATTTCCAACTCTTAGGGTTCAAAAATCACGTTTATTGAAGAATACCGCGACCTTAGAACTTTATTTCTAAAATGGTCTCATGCATTCTAAATACTGTAAAACAAAACTGCCGTGTTAAAGAGCTTTCAAGAAAATTCTGAAAAATACTACAAACACTTAATGTCTAAAACATTATCTAGAAGATTATATTGATAAATACATACATCACCATACATTATAACTGAGGATTTTCAAAACCATACTTTGGTCAATTTTTTGTATGGTTGTATGGCTGTTTGGTTGTAAAAGCTGGAACAGAGCGAGGCTACCCAAATTAACAGGCAAAGTCAACGAATTTATTGAAGTGAATACATTTTTGCATAACAAGGGGAATAGTGATCTATTTGTTTTTATTCTTTTTAAATATGCATCATTGTCAGGACAGAATGATACTCAGTGATTACTTTTCGTTCGACATTCAAGTATACTAGACTGCTCATGTAAACTGCTCTAACTGTACCTGATGTTTTAACGACATTGCTCCGAGGCTTTCAAAAATAGAGGCAAAGTCACCGAAGTAGACAAAAAACTTGTATTTGTACAACGAGAGATATTAGCCAACCTGCTAAATTGAATGCATAATAAGTTTCAAAATGAATTCCTTACATTTCCTTGCCTAAAGTACACAGATTTCTTGCGGTTTTAGTTGGCATCTATAAACAGATGCTCAGTCGTCGATGGATTTCAGTGGATTTCAGTGGATTTCAGTGGTGAGTGGTGCGTTTGTTTTACGACACGTCAGCACGGTAACGACTATGTTGTGCTCGAGATGTCCTAACACAGTTAATGCATTACACTAGTAGCAACGGTGACTCCTATATCTCTCTGCGTTTCTGCTTCATATACTGGAATGATCCTTGATGGCGGGCTTGACTGCGGTAATGTCGGAACTGGGGCGACCCAGAGAGTCGACGCTCTTTTCTTCTGCAGTATGACCTGGAAAAAAACAACGAGACAGAACACTGAGGGATTGTGTGAGTCTGAGGGAATGTATGAGTCTAAGGGAATGTAGGAGTCTAATGGAATGTAGGAGTCTAAGGGAATGTAGGAGTCTACGGGAGTGTAGGAGTCTAAGGGATTGTAGGAGTCTAAGGGATTGTAGGAGTCTAAGGGATTGTAGGAGTCTAAGGGATTGTAGGAGTCTAAGGGATTGTAGGAGTCTAATGGAATTGTAGGAGTCTAAGGGATTGTAGGAGTCTAATGGAATGTAGGAGTCTAAGGGATTGGAGGAGTCTACGGGAGTGTAGGAGTCTACGGGATTGTAGGAGTTTGAGGGATTGTATGAGTCTAAGGGAATGTAGGAGTCTACTGGAATGTAGGAGTCTACGTGAGTGTAGGAGTCTGATGGATTGTAGGAGTCTACGTGAGTGTAGGAGTCTGATGGATTGTAGGAGTCTACGTGAGTGTAGGAGTCTAAGGGATTGTAGGAGTCTAAGGGATTGGAGGAGTCTACGGGATTGTAGGAGTCTAAGGGAATGTAGGAGTCTAATGGAATGTAGGAGTCTAAGGGAATGTAGGAGTCTAATGGAATGTAGGAGTCTACGGGAGTGTAGGAGTCTAAGGGATTGTAGGAGTCTAAGGGATTGGAGGAGTCTACGGGAGTGTAGGAGTCTACGGGATTGTAGGAGTCTGATGGATTGTAGGAGTCTGATGGAATGTAGGAGTCTATGGGAGTGTAGGAGTCTGATGGATTGTAGGAGTCTACGTGAGTGTAGGAGTCTGATGGATTGTAGGAGTCTACGTGAGTGTAGGAGTCTAAGGGATTGGAGGAGTGTACGGGAGTGTAGGAGTCTACGGGATTGTATGAGTCTGAGGGATTGTAGGAGTCTGATGGATTGTAGGAGTCTAAGGGATTGTAGGAGTCTAAGGGATTGTAGGAGTCTAAGAAATTGTAGGAGTCTAAGGGATTGTAGGAGTCTAAGGGATTGGAGGAGTCTAAGGGATTGTAGGAGTCTAAGGGATTGTAGGAGTCTGATGGATTGTAGGAGTCTAAGGGATTGTAGGAGTCTAAGGGATTGTAGGAGTCTAAGGGATTGTAGGAGTCTGAGGGATTGTAGAAGTCTCAGGAATTGTAGGAGTCTAAGAAATTGTAGGAGTCTAAGGGATTGTAGGAGTCTGAGGGATTGTAGAAGTCTCAGGAATTGTAGGAGTCTAAGAAATTGTAGGAGTCTAAGGGATTGTAGGAGTCTGAGGGATTGTAGAAGTCTCAGGAATTGTAGGAGTCTAAGAAATTGTAGGAGTCTAAGGGATTGTAGGAGTCTGAGGGATTGTAGAAGTCTCAGGAATTGTAGGAGTCTAAGAAATTGTAGGAGTCTAAGGGATTGTAGGAGTCTGAGGGATTGTAGAAGTCTCAGGAATTGTAGGAGTCTAAGAAATTGTAGGAGTCTAAGGGATTGTAGGAGTCTGAGGGATTGTAGAAGTCTCAGGAATTGTAGGAGTCTAAGAAATTGTAGGAGTCTAAGGGATTGTAGGAGTCTGAGGGATTGTAGAAGTCTCAGGAATTGTAGGAGTCTAAGAAATTGTAGGAGTCTAAGGGATTGTAGGAGTCTGAGGGATTGTAGAAGTCTCAGGAATTGTAGGAGTCTAAGAAATTGTAGGAGTCTAAGGGATTGTAGGAGTCTGAGGGATTGTAGAAGTCTCAGGAATTGTAGGAGTCTAAGAAATTGTAGGAGTCTAAGGGATTGTAGGAGTCTGAGGGATTGTAGAAGTCTCAGGAATTGTAGGAGTCTAAGAAATTGTAGGAGTCTAAGGGATTGTAGGAGTCTGAGGGATTGTAGAAGTCTCAGGAATTGTAGGAGTCTAAGAAATTGTAGGAGTCTAAGGGATTGTAGGAGTCTGAGGGATTGTAGAAGTCTCAGGAATTGTAGGAGTCTAAGAAATTGTAGGAGTCTAAGGGATTGTAGGAGTCTGAGGGATTGTAGAAGTCTCAGGAATTGTAGGAGTCTAAGAAATTGTAGGAGTCTAAGGGATTGTAGGAGTCTGAGGGATTGTAGAAGTCTCAGGAATTGTAGGAGTCTAAGAAATTGTAGGAGTCTAAGGGATTGTAGGAGTCTGAGGGATTGTAGAAGTCTCAGGAATTGTAGGAGTCTAAGAAATTGTAGGAGTCTAAGGGATTGTAGGAGTCTGAGGGATTGTAGAAGTCTCAGGAATTGTAGGAGTCTAAGAAATTGTAGGAGTCTAAGGGATTGTAGGAGTCTGAGGGATTGTAGAAGTCTCAGGAATTGTAGGAGTCTAAGAAATTGTAGGAGTCTAAGGGATTGTAGGAGTCTGAGGGATTGTAGAAGTCTCAGGAATTGTAGGAGTCTAAGAAATTGTAGGAGTCTAAGGGATTGTAGGAGTCTGAGGGATTGTAGAAGTCTCAGGAATTGTAGGAGTCTAAGAAATTGTAGGAGTCTAAGGGATTGTAGGAGTCTGAGGGATTGTAGAAGTCTCAGGAATTGTAGGAGTCTAAGAAATTGTAGGAGTCTAAGGGATTGTAGGAGTCTGAGGGATTGTAGAAGTCTCAGGAATTGTAGGAGTCTAAGAAATTGTAGGAGTCTAAGGGATTGTAGGAGTCTGAGGGATTGTAGAAGTCTCAGGAATTGTAGGAGTCTAAGAAATTGTAGGAGTCTAAGGGATTGTAGGAGTCTGAGGGATTGTAGAAGTCTCAGGAATTGTAGGAGTCTAAGAAATTGTAGGAGTCTAAGGGATTGTAGGAGTCTGAGGGATTGTAGAAGTCTCAGGAATTGTAGGAGTCTAAGAAATTGTAGGAGTCTAAGGGATTGTAGGAGTCTGAGGGATTGTAGAAGTCTCAGGAATTGTAGGAGTCTAAGAAATTGTAGGAGTCTAAGGGATTGTAGGAGTCTGAGGGATTGTAGAAGTCTCAGGAATTGTAGGAGTCTAAGAAATTGTAGGAGTCTAAGGGATTGTAGGAGTCTGAGGGATTGTAGAAGTCTCAGGAATTGTAGGAGTCTAAGAAATTGTAGGAGTCTAAGGGATTGTAGGAGTCTGAGGGATTGTAGAAGTCTCAGGAATTGTAGAATAATAATAATAATAATAATAATAATAATAATAATAATAATAATAATAATAATAATAATGGTAATAATAATAGTAATGATAACAATAAGTCGCCATATATGAATTACGATTGGCTTTGTTTTCGCTGTAGAGCCAGTGAGCCCAATACATGTAGTAACGTTTAACTTGGTTACTTAACGTCCACCGTCAGCTTTATATAGTCTACATTGTGGACGAGCTCCGAGATAAAAGTCTGTTTCAGCCAGACACATTAAACTGACACTAACCTAACCAGTGTGGACGAAATTAGACAAATAGGTTGCTCAGTGATCATGGGTTTTGAACCATGTACCTTACAATTGGTAGATCACAGTTCTCTATTATCTCTTGTACACCAGGACAGTTGTTGTTGGTGTTGTTGTTGAGTTGATTAAACGTACAACGTCAGAACTATATAGGATAAATTGTGGACGGGCCCCAAGACTGACATTTAACAATTATATGTGCTGCCACACACGAGACAGGGCGGGGATACCAAGACTCCTGTCTTAGCCAGTCACTTTAAACTGACACAGACTCAACCAGTAGGAAGCGCAATCGCCAGGGCTCGAATTTGGACCTTTTGCATCGGAAGCCGATGTTCTACCCCTGGGCCATCGCGCCCCCAAAAAAGGACAGACAGTACCTTCCAGATAAATCATCTCAGATGACTCGTCGGTAACATATGATCCCGCAGCTGACCGACACGTGACCTTTGAGTTGTTAACCAGGTAGGTGAGCGTGATGGTAGCTCTTGTTGACAGTCCGTT
>RQTK01000152.1:326047-376296 GCA_003991915.1 Elysia chlorotica | reverse complement strand
TATCATTATTATTATTATTATTTTTATTATTATTATTATTATTATTATTATTATTATTATTTATTATTATCATTATTACTATTAATAATATTCAGACCTTCTTTTAGTGGACAGGACAATACATATAACAGATCATATACAATCCAAAGCTCAGAGAGTTAGGACCTGTCCATTTTTTTTTACACAAATGTTAATCACTAATGTTTGATCTGATTCATTAACATCTAGTAAACAGCTTCTCTTCTCAAACCCCATTTTAGATGAATGGCAATAAGTACAGCAGGGTGCCCCATGACTAGCCGAATGCTGCTGCCTTTGCCTCCATTGTCTGTCAACATGTATCTTATTTTGTCCCATTCCCAAGTAGAGTAATGATAAAGAACAAATTGTGAAACTCGCAAATCAAAAGATCCTTTTTTTTTTTTTTCATAAAAACAATATATAGATACAGTTCATTAATATTGAATCAAAGTTTATAAGGATTAGCTTGTCGACTTACCAGCTCCGTTGTAATTGTAGCAGGCGCATGTGACGTTAGCCTTCAGATCAGAAGTCACCTGAGAAAGAATATCAAAGAGAAATTTAGTCTTAATTAATTACCTTGTGTCTATTGGCACAAACAAATTACAGTGGACCTTGGATATAACGAAATTGATGCAATAGTCGAGGTCCACTGTATGTCTTTTAACTAGTTTACTCTGTGTCTATTGGCATATAAAACAAATTATTTCTTTTAACTGGTGATGTTAACCTTGAAAAAATATATTATATAAACTCATGTGTCATTCAATTGCTCCTACAAAGACTTGCAGTGCAAGGCTAAATTTATTAACACTGAACAATAACTTTATACGGCTATATATCTTTATAATTTTATTATAATGGAGCTAAGCCCAAATTGATATGGTAAAGACTTTTTGGCAGAGGGGCAAAACATGCTACAAAAATGTGTGGTGCATTAATTAAGTGTTATACCTAATAAACGTTAGATTATGCAGACACTGTCCGCTTTTCTAATTTTAGCATATTGAGCCAAAATTTGAGAAGAAATTCTTAGCCATCCAACATTTAAATATATGAATAACACTGAAGTTTAAAAATGTGGATTTTCTGACAGAAACAAAGCTGACCTACGCAATAAAATAATATTTTTAACACACACACTGCACCAATTTGTTAGAATGCTTGGTTGTGTGAAATCAGAGAATAAAATAAACCTCAATGATCTCTAAATTTATAAAACTAACAGCATGTGGGTACATTTTCTCATGACTTATAAAAATGTGGAAACAAAAGATTAGAAACATCAATCAAACACAAAAATGAGAAAACAAACCAAATCATGAAATGTTTCCAATAATGTCCTGCACCCGTTTTTACAGCTATGTATCTCTTTGTGAAGCATTTTAGCTTTGCCAATCTGTGACCTATGTCTATGTGTGGCAGTCATAAACTTGTCAGACATAAGTTTGGAGCCCCCCTCCACAATATAGCCTACATAGTGCTGATGCAGGTTGCTAAGCAACAGCAAACAAACATCATTTACAATACGGTACTTAAATTACATGGTGAAAAGACATTAACTATAGACGGAACTTACTAGATGATGTGGGCACAGCTTTTTTAAGACACCTCCATCTGCATGCTGAAAAACATAGAGAAAAAATTACTCTTTTTTTCCAAAATTTACCAACATACAGTGTAAACAGACACCAAAGAGTCTATTTGAGGGTTCAGATCAGAATTTGTTCATTAGCTGAAAAAATTTAAAGGTACAAACGTTTTTTGTACTACAGTGTAAACAGACACCAAAGAGTCTATTTGAGGGTTCAGATCAGAATTTGTTCATTAGCTGAAAAAATTTAGATGTACAAACGTTTTTTGTACCTGTCACTTATTTTCAAAATGATGGGATCTTTGTAAAACGAATAAAACCAGCAATAGTTTTACACAAACTTTCCCCACAAGAGCAAGCGCTGCTTGTCTTTACCAATTAGAATAACATTTAAAAATGTATAAGGTTGTTTAGAAAAAAATTAAGATATCATACCTCAGAAATCTTTCTCTTGTCATAGACCCTGAAAGCAAAGTAATATTTAATGCAAATATGAAAAGTCAAAGTTTTCAATAAACCAATGCTGAATAAAATAGAATCACTTCAAGGTGTAGAAAAAAAGGTTTAGCATAAAAAATTACAAGGTACAAACATTTTGTGTTGGTAAATGTTATTATTATTAATATTATTTATTATTATTATTATTATTATTATTATTATTACTATTATTATTATTATTATTATTATCATCATCATTATTACCATCATCAAGATTATTATTTCAATCGATATTATTAAATGTAGGGTTATTTTTTTCAATTATCATTTATTATAGTTGTTTATGTTGTTGTGGCATTAACTACCTGATGTAGTGATCCCTGCCTCCCACACAAAACTGGTTAGAATCTGTTGGGTTGCAGTGGATGGAGTAGAGAGGCACCTTCTTGTCATTCTCTTTGGCTGTGACCAACCTGAGACAAGGAAGAGTTGAAACGTACACAAGAGTAAGAAGCAGTCACATAGCACACTCATGCCTCACATTAGGAGAAGCAACCAGGGTGAATCAAGAACAAGTCGGAATTTTACTTTTTGAGTTATTATTTGTGTCTTAAAATGCATCAAGTGCACTTACAGAGGTTGGTAACATTACAACTCCTTTAATTCTAGAACATGAACTAATTCTTTCTATTTGAAAATGAAAAAGGTAAATTCAGACTATATTTTCTATGTTTATAGGGCTTTAGCTCAAGACTTATATCGACAACTTGTATCTGATTTACCCTGGTTACCTCACATATTTAGCCGCATAATTTCCAAGCTGGCAAGAATACAAAATGACTCACTTGTGTGGTTTGTCCTGGCGCAAGTCAAACAGGTAAACGAGAGCGTCTTCCCCGCAGCTCAGGAAAACATGTGCCGAGTCGAGCTCTAGGGCAAGCTAGGGGAGAAAATACAGAGTGTAAAAATCTATATTTGTCCCACAAGGGGAAATAAAAAACAGACTCTCTTCATACAGCAAAAGCATTAAAGAGTTTACATGAATAAGAAAAGATAAAACAGAGAAGGCGAGAGAGAGAATTTGATAATACATCTTTGAGTTATTAGTCCTGGTGTACTGATATTTGACCTAAATGTGATGACATGGTCTGAATCAAAACAACGTTGTAAATGACAAGCTCTGAAAATATTGAAGCCTAAGGATTATGTTGATTTTTTCTTGAACAGTTTAGAGATTGATTAACTGTGTGAGAGCTTGTATGTCATATGGTTAAGATAAAACAATATCTCCAAGGCCAAAAGATGGTATCATGACAATTACACAAAGCAATAACAACCTTTCTGGAGAGTGTGGTAGCGATAAGTTAATAGTGTCCGCTTCCGAGGTCAGAAGACCTGGGTTCAAGCCCTGTTCTGGCAGTCATGTTTTTCCCTACTAGTTGGGTCAGTCTCAGCACAATTTGACCTGCTAATGTCAAGATACTCCCCTCGGGGGTCCCATTGCCGAAGTCAGACATTAACCTTTCCCCCTCATCCCACATACACACACTTTGAGCACAATGATATATGCTCTTGTGCTAGCATACCTTTTCATTAAACTGCACACCTTCCATTTTGAAATAACACATACTAAAGCTTTTACCTTTCATGAATTCTAACATAATCCCTAACACTGTGGGCACACAAAGAGTAGGCCTTGTATCATGCGTTGAGAAAAGATTGAGGAACCACCCTTTACCTTTATGACCGTTCATGCATGACAAAGCCGTTACCTTATGCGCCGCCGCCCGATGCTGGGCCAACTTCCTGGTAGCTCTGCACACGCCCGAAGAGTTGAGCTCCGCTAGCCTGACCTGTCCGTCACGAGCGCAGCTGATCACATGACAGTCTCCGCTGAATGGCATAAACTTGGCCTGGAAATGTATGTGTATTTATATATCATTAACAATGAAATCCAACATAGGTAGGCATAT
Organism: Elysia chlorotica; assembly: GCA_003991915.1. Classification (NCBI taxonomy): domain Eukaryota; kingdom Metazoa; phylum Mollusca; class Gastropoda; family Plakobranchidae; genus Elysia; species Elysia chlorotica. The sequence continues at coordinate 372,270 of RQTK01000152.1, read as the reverse complement.
CTTTATATCACTAAGAATGAAATCAGACAAACAAAATGAACAAAACATTTTTAACTGAACTTTAAGACTAAATAAACATAAGACACACCCCTTGGCATACTTTTACTGAACTAAAAAACCAGTACACTTTTATTTTTACTAAAAAAAAAATCCCTAAATCTGTGGAAAATTGGTATCAATGTAAACAACAAAATCATACAAAAAACACAGTGAACAGATGCATTGCAATATGCCTTGGAGTTATTCAGCAATAAATCATTAAGAAAGGAAATCAGACAAGCATCGTGAATGAATGCTTAGCAATCTGCTTGAGCATGATTCAAATATAAACTTTATGAAGAATAGACAATGAAATCACACACACCAAAAAAAACATAATGAATGGATGATTTGCAACCTGCTTTGGCATAATTCAGTGATAAACTAAAGACGATGAAATCAGACACACACACACAAAAAAAAAAATGAATGTATAAAATGGGACATGCTTTGGCATGATTCAGTCAAACTATTAACAATAAACTTTTATTAGTTTTCAATCTTAAGCTTGCGGAAATCTTTTACTCAACATGTTATATTTATGTTCAAACATGATCGTTTTGCATAACCGCAGATGCAATTGTCGCATGCCCATATCTCCTAAAATTGGAGTTCTTACTGATATAAATTTGGTAGCTCGAATGGTTCATAGAAGACCACCCGACTGTGTACATTTGTCATATATATGTCCTATGAAGGTATGGAAAAAGCAGTTTTGATTTGTCAGAATTCCAACCTTAATATTATGTCACATTGGGTGGACATACGACAATTGCATTCTGAGGTAATGATATATGAAAAAAATACAATGTGAGGACTTTTTGTATAGACATGTTAGTGTAGACACATAGAACTCCTTTCTGATTTACCTGAAAGACATTGCTTCGGTGTCCACTGTTATATGAGACGGAAGGTCTTGCCTTCTGCCAGTTCCACAAAACAATGTCAAGGTCATCGGAACCACTGGCAAGCAAGGTACCTGGACGGCAGGAAAATATTAGGAAGATGTGTCAACGCTACTTTAACTTTTCAGTATCCGGCTCGACACAGGGTGTAACTCAAGGTCGTAGCCATAACAACTGCTCGTCACAGGAGGTGGCGCACACATAAACCATAATCAAATCCAAGCCAACACTTTTTCCATCAAAACCTTGTTTATCTTACAAAAGAGATCAAGAGGAGAGCAATCAGTGTCAGTTTCACCAAACTTGGTGGTTTCTTTACACTTCCGTAAAAAGGTGGTTTCGGGCTTCATAAATAAAGTTAATGTACAAAGAATTGAAAGTGTACATGTATGATTTTATTTCAAATTTTAAAATTTCTCATACATTCAACTTTTAATTTTCCAGAAGATATATAGGCCTACAAAAAATCACTTCTGAGGAACTTCAAGGCATTTACCTTTTTAACTTTAATGGAAAAAATGTCTGGCCTACCCATGACAAGGTTTGAGAAGCTAATGTCACAACCCTGGCAACCAAAGCACAATGGACAAGCCTAGACTTTTTATTGGCCAGCCATCTTTTAAGCAGCTATTACATACTGCAAGACTTCACAGAAATAGCATATATGCAGGTTATGCTATGTTACTGTTAACAACACAGAGTTTAATTAAAAAACTGTGATTGCCAGCATAACAACACCCAAAGGCCAAGTAAAGTCAATAACCACACTCCTTAACTATCCTGTTAAAACACACTGCTCAACTATCCTGTTAAAGCTAACAGTTCTACTCCACTTACCCTGTTAAAACTAACTCCTCACCTATCAAGTTAAAACCAATGGCTCACCTATCCTGTAAAGACTAACTGCTCACATATCCTGTTAAAACCAACTCCTCACCTATCAAGGTAAAACTAACTCCTCACCTATCCTGTTAAACTTTGACTGCTCACCTATCAAGTTAAAACTAACGGCTAACCTATCCTGTTAAAACTAACTGCTCACCTATCCTGTTAAACTAACGGCTAACCTATCCTGTTAAAACTAACTGCTCACCTATCCTGTTAAAACTAACTGCTCACCTATCCTGTTAAAACTAACTGCTCACCTATCCTGTTAAAACTAACGGCTAACCTATCCTGTTAAAACTAACTGCTCACCTATCCTGTTAAACTAACTCCCCATCTATCAAGTTAAAACTGACTGCTCACCTATCCTGTTAAACTTTGACTGCTCACCTATCCTGTCAAACTTTGACTGCTCACCTATCCTGTTAAACTTTGACTGCTCATCAGCATAACAACACCCAAAGGCCAAGTAAAGTCAATAACCACACTCCTTAACTATCCTGTTAAAACACACTGCTCAACTATCCTGTTAAAGCTAACAGTTCTACTCCACTTACCCTGTTAAAACTAACTCCTCACCTATCAAGTTAAAACTAATGGCTCACCTATCCTGTTAAAGTTAACTGCTCTATTCCTCATCTATTCTGTTAAAACTAACTGCTCACCTATCCTGTTAGCTAACTGCTCTATTCCTCACCATCCTGTTTACACTAACTCTTCACTTATCAAGTTAAAACTAACTGCTTAACTACCCTGTTAGCTAACTGCTCTATTCCTCACCTATCCTGTTTAAACTAACTCGCCACTTATCAAGTTAAAACCAACTGCTCAACTATCCTGTTAAAGCTAACTGCTCTATTCCTCAGTCACCTATCCTGTTAATTAATTTAAAGCTAACTGCTCACCTATCCTGTTGAAGCTGAGGGCGTTGACACAGCCCTCGTGGGCCGTCATCCTCTCCACAGTGACCAGCTTCCTGACCATGTGCAGACTGCTCTGAACCCGGTCCCTAAACCAGCTGGACGCCAGGCGGTCTGCGCTGCAGTACTCCCTCTGCCGCAGCTCGCGAAGGGCAAACCAGTTGGGCGAGGGTTTGGGCTTGTTCACCACCCCCTGGATCATGTGTTCAATCTCCTCCTCGTCAGATTCTTTCTCTGTGCGGGCGTTGCCGTCGTCCCTCCCACTGCCATCGTCATCGTCGTCATCATCATCATCATGATCGCTGTGAGGATCGCCAGCCAGGGATTCGAACAAGCTAGACAACTGGCGTCGGCGCCCGACACCGTGAGCAATCTGGCGCCTTCGCTGCAGGATGCCCCTCTGCCTGGCTGTGAGAAGTCTGGCATTCACGACACCTGCTCCTTCCTCTTCGTCATCGTCGTCACTGTCCGAGACATCCTCGCTGAGAGAGGAGAGATCTTCAGGGGCTACGGCTTTGCTCTCCTCTCCCTCGCTGCCTCCGTCTTCCAAACTGTCATTGGAGGCGGCTCCCAGGCCGGAAGGCTCCCCACATTCCACGGTGCCTGAAGAGGCAGAACTTTTACAGGCGGGAGCCTTGCTTCTGTTGCCTCTGGGAGAGCTTTCCTCACCGTGCTGACTTGACGAGGCGGTTGGAGATAGTGACGTGCTTACTTGAACGAAATCCTGCCTGGTGGGTGGGGAGACCCCCCTCTGCACAACTTGGTCCAAGCTTAGGACTACGTCGTCAGGGTCCACACACATGTTCTCCTCCACAAGCCCATCACCTTCGCCATGTTTATCAACTTTGGGACTCGGCGTGGTCTGCTTCGCGTAGCTCGCGTTTACTGCATCCATCTCTTCTTCTCCAGTGGACTTGCATTTGTTTCCCATTGTGCCTGCTTTTTCCCCCTCAGCACCTGAAAGTGTGTGTCCTGATCCGTTACTTCCAGAACTTGTTTTACCTTTGGACATGGCAGAGGAAGATGGGCTTGTTATAGCATTCTGCTCCTCCTTATCTAACTTTGAGCTGACGCTGATGCCACTGTCAGTTTCTCCGCAGTGCAAAACCTGTGAGGCATCCCCTCCCGCGCCACTAGGCTCGCCCGGTGCATCGCTACTGCTTTCTTCGTCCATGATCAAAGTTATACCTCATATAACATGCAAAGGTATAAGTCTTTGTTTGCTCTCGTCATCTGCTGAATTAAAAAAAATAAATAAATAAATATATATCTTGCATTTTTAGACCTGCATACACATTTTTTTATTAAATATGCCCCCTTTCAGAGAGAGTTTTAATACATAATCTATTATTTTCTCTCTCCCTGTTTACAAAATGTGTGAGACAAGTACGAGGTTGAGATGAAGGCAATAACAAAAGGGAGGGAGGAGAAGAGAAAAATGAGAAGGGCATATAGAGAGAAAGAAAAAAAGAAAGAGAGAATGTGAGAGATAGGCAGGGGATTGCAGATCTAACCAGGTAGATACTGAAACATAGAAAGAGGGAGGAGAGATTAGAAAAGGAGAAAAACAAGAGCAATATAGTCAAGAGAGACAGACAGACGGGGAGACAGAGGGAGAGATATAGATCTTTACAAGTGAATGGCAGAAGGTTCTGGGTGTAGTTGATTATTTCAATAGGTTAAGTTCCAGATTTTATGGGAAAGGCTAACGAGCAGACTTGAGAAAATTGTTGTTGCCGCAAAAATTGTCGGATCTGCAGAAAACTGTAATCCATGTTTTATTTACACATTAAAGGCCACAAAACGGTAATTTAAGGCACTCAATATGGGTCAGTCAATGCTTTTGGGCACCCTGCGGTTGCTGACTTGTGCCTGTAAGAGATGGGGTGAATTTAATTAAAGTTGGACTAGGTTTGCTTCATATTTTCCTCTAGTGAATATTTACTTGGTTGTATTCCAAGTGTCAAGTGTTTATTTTTTCAGAAGATCTCTAATTTAGATCGATCTAGATTTCTAGATAGCCTATATAGATTGTTATAGTCTTGGGTCTGTGACTATAAAGATTTTAATAAGACAACGCACATATGTCAGACAACAGGAGATCGCCATGTTCGGAACACAAGAGACAGGTTTTTTATTACTTTCAACAGAGGTCAAATTAACAATAAAGTGAGGCCAAATATTATAAGTATTATACATATTAACATAGATCATAATATCTAGGCCGAATGTTCCTAAAAAAATTAACATCTAGGCCCTAGATCTAGATCTAGCGTAGTAAGTATGTCACGGTAGCTTCCAACTTGTCGCTAGAATTATAGAATATATGCAGTACAGATGGCTTGCAGCGAGTCGCACAAGCTAATGCGACATTATAGATCTACTTGTAAACGGTCCATGGACGCTAGATCTATGTAGATCTACAGTGTCTTGAACAATATCTCAATCTAGATCTAGATTCTAAGGGTAGAATGCACAAACAAGACGTAGCTCATGTCTCGTAACAATATACGAATAAGAAGGCTTACGACGAGACGTAAGCTTCGTCATGTTTGTGCATTCTACCCTAGATCTAATCTAGAACTATATCTAATCTCTTACTAGATAGACTAGGATCTAGATCTAATCTCGAACTAGATAGATCTAGACTAGGATCTGGATCTAGGTCTAGTTCTAGTCCAACTATTCTTCTAAAACTAAACAGATGTAGATCTAGAGAACTCACGGAAGCTTACTCTTTAACAAAATCTTGTAAACACTTTACAATTACAGTCATATATCATCTTATTCAAAAAATTAGAACGAGAAGATCCAGGGCTAGCTCTAGATATATATCTAAATCTTGTAATTTTACTGTAAAATTTAGGATTTTAGGGTGGAGCGGTTTGGATTTGATCGCATGTCTAAGTTTGAGACGAAGACAATTATGTATATAGATGCTTTTTGAATGTTCTAGATACCACTACCAGGTATTTCAATTAGGAGTGGGTCTATGAATTTTTTCTGGAATTAAATTCTGCCCTAATATGAGAAAAAAATTAATTTGCTTTGAAATTTTGTGCAGCGGAACCACAATTTTAGCACTTAACTGGCTGCAACTTTGTCAAAAATTTATTTTTAAACATTTCATATACCTAAAAAGTTGAAAGGGCTTTTTGATCACAAATTTAAAACACACTGTGTATTACACAGTAATTTTTTTTATTTTCAAATAACAAGCCTGACCCCATCATTTTAATATAAAGTCGATAAATTTAATTACAACACAAATTGCAATATCTTTGCTTTCATTTGCCGTATTTTCACATTTATTATTATTATAATTTTTTATATCAAAACCTTTATTTCTCAGAGCATTATTCACATGCACTAAAATTGGATTAACACAATCAAAATTTCATCATGAAATCAGTAAAAAAAGAAAAACAAGAAAGTATAGTTGAAAATTGTTCAACAGACCCTAGTGCATGATTACAAAAAATTGAAAATTATATATCAATCACACACACACATGTGTGCACATAAGGCCTATAGAAAGTTATTCCACTTTTTTAGACGACATGAGTCATGATCGACAGACAGAAGCGCCATAGTGTCATGCTATAGTTCAAACATTTTTTTTCGCTTCTGTCTGACGATCATGACTCATGTCGTCTAAAAAAGTGGAATAACTTTCTATATATATATTATATGTGCACACGTGTGTGTGATTGAATAATTTTCAATTTTTTGTAGTCATGCACTAGGGTCTGTTGAACAATTTTTAACTACACTTTCTTGTTTTTCTTTTTTACTGATTTCATAATGAAATTTTGATTGTGTCAATCCAATTTTAGTGCATTTGAATAGTGCTCCGAGAAATAAAGATTTTGATATATAATATGTGAAAATATACTTAAATGTAAGCAAAGATATTGCAATTTGTGTTCTAATTAAATTTGTCCAGTTTACCTTAAAATGATGGGGTCAGGCTTGTTAATTCAAATTTAAAAAAATGATTGTGTAATACACAGTGTGTTTTTAAATTTGTGATCAAAAAGCCCTTTCAACTTCTGACAATTTGGTATATGACATGTTGAAAAATAATAATTTTGGCAAAGTTGCAGCCAGTTCAGTGCTAAAATTGTGATTCCGCTGCACAAAATTTGAAAGCAAATTAATTTTGCTCTCATATTAAGGCAGAATTTAATTCCCGAAAAAATTCATAGACCCACTCCTAATAGAAATACCCGGTATCTACAACATTCAAAAAGCATCTATATACAAAATAATTGTCTTCGTCTCAAACTTAGACATGCAATCAAATCCAAACCGCTCCACCCTAAAATCCTAAATTTTACAGTAAAATTACAAATGGGCCAGAGAATTTTAGAGTCATATAACTAATAACATCAAACGTCTCATCAATTTTTTGACGAAAATTAACTTATTAATAAAACTAAAAATGTATTTTAAAGAAAACGAACAGACAAAAATTACTGCTCTTCCTTGAACAACAAACGAAATGAAAGTGCTTTAAATATTGATTCATCTTATTTTAATGCGCACAGTGCACCGTTTTCTTAGAATGCTTGGTTAATTATTAATTTTGATTATAAATTATTGAACTACTTTAATTTGATGCAACCTCTTCAAGCGAACATAAGTTCCTAAAGTTATAGATCCTGAAGATACACAATTTTGAGTTCAGCACAGTTTAAATTTAGCTGCAATATATTCATCCTACAGTCCCCACGAATTTCGTGGGTTCCCAGCTAGTTGTAAATAGAATCCAAGACTCATCTTTTACACTTCAAGCTGCATTGTTTCTGTGCATTCACACATGATGTATCATGACAGTCAAATTAAAAAAAAAATTTAAAAAAAATGGCAGGATTCAAAGAATGGTAATAAGATCTTTATTTTGAATATTTATGTTGCATTAAAAATACAAAAAAATGTGAAAAAAAAAAAAAACATAAACCACATGTAATGTTGATGAGCTACAGTATAAAATTAACACCACAGGTTTTTCTGTTATTCTAGGATAACTACAACTGTTTAACTCTCCCAGCCCAAGTCATATTAACATCAACACCAATCTAAGCTAACAAAAAAAAAGTCTTTTTTTTTCCTTGTATTGCGATTTGTCTATTTGCATTTCAGTTTTGTTTTATATTGCAAATTAAAAAAACACAACATTTACAACATTTTGCTTTTTAGCTCAAACAACACTCTCTGGTTGCCAACAGGTAAAAAAAACCTGGCAATGAGATATTACGCTATACTTTGGTTTGAACAACACAAGGGTAAAACGGGACAGGTAGTCAGTATCAGGTTGACCTGTAACTGGTTAACTCCGCTATGAGCGATCGGATGTTGTCCCAGCCAAATGTACTTTTCTATTTTCCCAATGAAATTTTAGTTGATAAAATTATGTTGTTGTGATCGTAGCAATTGTCTATTCAAACTTTTAATCTCATTTCTTCTAATGTTGAATATTGAATAAAAATTTTAAATGCGAAGTTAATCAGTTAGACTTGGTCAACTTTGACCTCTATGGCTCTACAGACACGGTATTAACCTGAATGGAATGTTGGGAGAGCAAAAAGGGAGAGAACAAAAATAACGATCTAAAATGTCACGCAACTTGAAAATGTTTTTTTCATATATGAAAATAAATGGGAAAAAGGAATTGATTCACTGGAGAGAAAAAACACCATTATTTTCTATTTCTTGTTTATTACAAATGAGAAATGAAAGTTTTGGCTTGAAATTATTTTTTTTTAACTCTTGCTATGGAATTGATGTGACAGATAATAGACACAACAGCCAATACACTTACGAGACTATGCTCTTATGCTACAGTGTTGCTACAGTGAAAGGTGGATGAGTTCAACCCAAAATACAAAAGAAACAAAACAGTGCTAGTTCATGATGACATCTTCATAAAAATGCACATAATATGCTGAGAAGGCTAGAACTAAATATTCCAACTATATCAACTAACATGTAAAGTTTAAAAAGAAGGAAAAATAAAAACAATACAAAATCCACAACACATTATGAGTGAGTAAGACTGAAGCAAACTACACACTTACAAAACAGGAAACTGAAGTCAAGTGTTTTATTCATCATCTACATATACAATGTTTCTTGAGATATCAAATAAGGAGGAAAAAAAACAGAAATGTGTCTTGATTAGTATGATTATCTATCAACAAACATTACAGTTGAGGGGAGAGATTCCAGACCTCCTACAGCCCTACAGGTGGCGCCGTGCCCTCCTCGTAGTGGCCTCTGCAGGAAAAGCTCCTCTCGCCTCTGCATAACTACATGTATGTCGATTCTTTTTAAAAAGCTTTATCATAGATTATGGTGGGGGTCGACATTGTTCGGGGAGGGTTCAGTACATAGGACATTTTCAATTGTTTAGGAGGGCAATTTAAAAACGAAAAAAAAAAAAAATACACATAATTAAAACATTTCTTTTTTCTATATGAGGAATCATTTTTCACCATGATGAATATTGAGAGCCACATGTGGTGGAAACAGCATGACCACACACAGTCCTTAAACGCTTTCACCTCCAGCCTCGATCACCAAGAGACACAGAGATACAAAAAAATCAAAGTTCCCTTCCAATCCTGTCTACAAGCTTCTCTCAATTCCCCCACACAGACTTTCTCAATCCTCTGTTTGCACGAATCCGGGTAAGTACACAGGTCCTATCTATTTCGCCAGCCTGTCAACCCTAACAGGAACATCGAGATTTTGTCTTCCGGTTTTTCAACTCAGTCAAACAGCTGCAAGATAAACTCTCCCACTCTCCTTAACTGTGGACTACCATGGGAGTCTTTTACAAAAATTCAAAATAAGTTCTTGAAGAATATAATTTGCCAGATACTTACAGCTTATTTTTTGTTTTGTTTTTGTTTTTTCAAACTACCTACATGTATTTTTTTTTCCCCACTGTCTGAATGCGGTCTTCCAGTCAGGCTTCCTCACAACTCTACAAGGTTTACGATATCCTCAAAACAGAGGGATATTTGCAGCTAACAAAAATTACATAAAATATTTTATTAAACTTAAAAAAAAAATCACAACATAGTATTCAACCGAGTGTTCATACCATTGCAATAAACAAGATTATAAACACATGGTACAAGATTTACACAAGATTTTTTTTTTAAAGTGAAACCAAACCAAAGTATGTTCATATTCATGTTGGTTCATTTCTTTGACATTAATCCAAGACAGCATAGGTCTCCCTGTCTTCTCTTCTGTCCATCCCTAGCGCAATGGGCCAACAAGGACCCCATATCGGAACTCCTGTCAACAGAGTTGTATCGCAAGGGAGACCACAACACATTTCTAACACTGAAAAACAATCCCAGACAAAGCAAACTTTTCGACAGAAATCTATGCAACCTTGGTTGATAGTCAATATTTTTCATCCGTGCAAGTTTTCTTGATATTAGACAATACTCATTGCAGCAAGCTACACACAAGATCTAATATCTTTTTAAAAAGATTGCAAAATTTGGGAAATAGAAGCATTTATAAAATATTCAGATTAAAATATTTCAATTGACATCAATGTAAAAATGCGCACACTCGTCTCTCATGAAACCCTCTCAGGCGACACAGCTCTATAAAAGCTCCCTGAAAACTTAAAATGGTACGCGCTTACTTACTGCGACAGTTTACAATTTCATGTGATATAATCTCGTCTTTATAATCATACTGCTTTGGTTAACTAAGTAAAAACAAGAGACTTGGCGTCTTCTAGAGAACTTACTATAGGGTGGGGTGGGGGTATTCAGAGGGGGGAATAACTTGTTACATAAATATAACAGCTGCATAGGTGATTGTGGGTGGCCAGGGCCGGCCAAACAAGAAGCGCCACACTCCTCTATTGACAGTGGTCTACGAAAGAGGTACAAATGAGAAACAGACTTCACAACTTTGGCAACGGCCATCATTGCACTAAACCAGCTGTAATAATTCTCACCACAATATCGTTTTTTTTAACTTAAAAGCTTTCCAGGACCCAACCGCACAAGTTTTTTTTCCTATTAAAAATAAAATGCTTCCCTGAAAACAGAGGAATGGAATTAATAATAATAAGGGAAAAAAACTCGGACCTTTGCCCAGAACACATTTTGTGAATACATTGACTACAGGTGAGAAATAAAAAAACAATAGTTTTAGAGAATGGGTTTACAAATGCAAGCTTTGAAAGTGGAGCAGAGATTATATGAACACAGTCGCAACAATTGATCTTTCCATTCACTGAGCGATTCATGTTTCCAAGCTGGTCCTTCCAAAAAGCAAAACAAACTTGCCGAGAATTTCCAGTCACACTGAGAGATTTCCAAATTCCATTTGGTCCATTGTCATCTAAAACCAGAACCGAGGTAATCGGTTAACAATCAAAGGGGGGGACAATATTTAAACGTCTTAACTGTGAAGAGAACTAGGTTTATAAAGGGGCATACTATAAAATCAAAAGGAGAAGGGAGAAGAAACTTGTCAGCCTTTCTCAGCTCTTTCTCTACCACACGTCTTCTCCTCATACACACTTCGAACAGCATACATCTCACATCCTGAGACTACAATGACAACTAAAGCTGCATCTCACACTTTCCTTGCAACCAACCACCTAAAGTATACTGGTGCCTTGTACAAAGTAAAGAAAAAAAAATTTAGTATTGAATAGACTCAATTTCCTTGGCGAAACGTTCAGAAAATAGGCCTATATAATGTAATTTACATTAAATATTAGCTTCATATAAGAACCATTAACAGCTATGCCAAACTTTCAGAATAGTTATCGTGTATTTGACACTAATAATTTCATATAAAAACCATCGACAGCTATGCCACAGTCAGTCCACATTGATGCTTTTCTCGTGCCTAGAACCGCTACAATAAAATCATGACTGTAGATCCAGTCGTTTTTCTCCCTCTCTCTCTCATCCACTGCCGTCTAGTAATAGGTCTCTCTCTCGACAAAGCCTCCTGGGTTTCTACGTAGAATAAACTTGCGGCACTCGTCGTAGATGAAGATAGTTAAACTGTAGGGCAGAGCGCACAGCCACCATGTGAACCTGTGGGGGAAGAGGAGACAAGCAGACGACATGCCGGTAAACAACAAGCTGCTTAGGTAAGGATTTATATTGTCAGCTTCTGCAGTTTATTCTATCAATGTATATGCCCCCTCCAGGCTTCTTTGAATCTAAATTATTGAGATGATCGTGAGTTTCTGTTTCCAACATAAAATAACCACATAAAACAAACAGAAAGAAATATAAAATACAGACACGTAACCATGAACATGTTTATTTTTAAAAGGAAATGGCGGATGTACTTTTCATGTTCAACCAATGACACTTTAAACCTACCAGTTCAATATTTGTTTTCTTCATATTGAAATTAACACTTGGTTACAGTTGGGGTTTCCCTATCATGTTTCTAAAAAGATAGCACTTTCCAGAATGATTGGTCGAACCTATCTTGAAATATCAAGGGGATCTTTTTCATTTGAAGATTCACAGTTAGTTTTAAACTATCCAATAAAAAAACAACAGCTGAATTAACAAGAAAAATGCTGAACATTGTTTTCAACAGTGTAAGTTTTTACTGCTTCTGAAAACCTGCAGCATTTATATTCCTAAAAATTTGATGTTGTCAACACTCAGGGGTTCAGTTTTCAAAGAGTTCAGTTAAAACGAGTTGGTTGCTAAACGTCCAATGTCAGAATTATATAGGCTATATTGTAGACATGTCCCAAGATCGATGTCTGACAATTTTATGTGCTGCCATTCACAGACAGTGTGGGGATACCTGGACTGGTCATGGTACACTGACACCGACTCAACCAATAGGGAATGAAATTGGACAAATAAATTTTACTCAAATCCATTGTGGGTTTTGAACTGGGGCTTCCTAATTTGTAGACAAAATCAAAGTGGGGACCTTTCATTTGGGAGACCAACACAGAACTACTTGTGCTAGTTTGCAACTCCTTTATGGGGTTAATACAAGTTGGTTTGGTTGGGTTGTTTTTAACGTCCCACAGCAGCACTATATAGGCTATATTGTGGACAGGCCCCAAGACAGACGTCTGACAATTGTATGTGCTGCCACACACGAGACAGGGCGGGGATACCATAACTCCTGTCTCAGCCGGTCACACTCCTGATTGGTAGACTAACTCAAAGTGGAGACTTTACAATTGGGAGACCAACACCCTACTACTTGTGCTAGTTTGCAACTCGTTTATGGCGTTAATACAAAACACAGATCGGAACTATGGCCAGTCCTTACCTGAGCTACTACTTGTTCTAGTTTGTAACTTGTTTATGGGGTTAAGACAACACAGATCGGAACAAAGGCATGTCCTTACCTGAGCGGCTGCATCCTGAGGCCCTTGTCCAGGCCGGGGCAGTAGCAGAGGAAAGCGGCCAGCACAGTCTCAAAGAAAATACCGAACGTCAGGCGGTGGTTCCTGGGGATAACACAAACAAAACAAGATTAGTGTGATGGGCGTGGAAAGGTGATCAGATGAGAATCTGAGGCAGTGTATACAGTAGGCCTACAGGCCATTGATTATTTAGTTTCTGTAAGTTAATAACTAGGCTTTATCATGAACATGTACTGAGATTTAAGTCTGGCATTTGAAAGAGACAACTGGGAATATCTCACATTTTGTCTCATATAGTTACATTTTACTGACAATGACATCAACTTAATAGGTAGGGAACAAAATCAGACAAGTATTTTTGTTTGATCATGGAGCACAACCCAGGTCCTCTGATTTGAAGCCCTACTCTCTGTGATATTTACACAAGCGCTACCCCCCCCACCCCAAGAGCAGGAAAAAAAACAAAATAAAATTATCTACCCTAACTTAGAGATTTTGGTAAGATGCTCTTTCTCTCTTTTAATCTAGCAGCTTCTATTTTTTTATGATAAAGACTTAAGCACTTTTTTTTCTAAATAAGTCAGATAGAAATGGAGAGAGAGCTAACACCAAGGATCAAGGAGGCTGCCTTGTTGGCACAGACAAACACCTGGGTCACACGGCAACCATAAATCAAGTCAAATAAGTGCCGATTCGCAATGTACTCACTTCATTCCCTGCTGGAAGAGAGAGAGACGTCTAGTCTTACAGATGATCAGATCAGCCCACTGGACAATCACAATGGAGACAAAGAAAGCCGTGTGGCAAGTGTACTCCAACTTCTTGCGCTGAGAGTAGGTCTGTGGAAGCGAGCAGGTTAGAGATCAGTGCTAAATCTCTCTAAGAACACATCAGAATAAAGATATTGCAAAATACAAGATAAATGGAAGAATTGTACCACTTTAATCTTAAATGAAGGCAAAAATGATTTGCAAACTTTTCTTCTGTCAACAAAAACTTTCATCATTTTAAATTTAATGCACCTATCTAGAGAGTAAAAACAGACTATAATCACTACACTCCTCCCCCTGTACGACACTCACCCATTCCTGGCCATAGGAATCCTCAAGGTCGTTGATTCCCTGGGCGTCCCACTGCTTACGGATGCCAAGCAGACGCGAGATCCAGAAGCCATTCTCGCCCATGATCACAAAGTAGGTGAAGAATCCGGCAGAGGCCTGGATCATACCAATCTGACCGTACGCCATACTGATCAACCTGGAGGGGAACACGGGCGTAAACAAATCAACAAATCAATCAATATGGTACAGCATTTCAAAAGAAAATATATGAAAACACAATTTGTAGTTAAAGATGGTACACAGCACTTAAGAGTTTGATTGTAAGGAATATCTCAGGAAAAAAAAACACCAAACATGTCAGTTTTCTTTCTTTCTGACAATTATTTGAAGCTGCAAGAACTCTTTTTTTTACATGTTAGATTGATTGATAACTCTGTGCTCACACCATTGTCCATTCACACTTGAGTTGTTTAAACAGTGCCTATATGATGCTCTCATGTCCAGATGTCTACGGATAGCTGGAAAATTCATGTTTTCTTATTCTATATTCTCGTTTTGAATTTTCCTTCCTAAATTACAAAACTCCACAAAAAGTTCAAAAGCAGGTTTGATTTTTGAAAAACGGATTATCTTTAAAGTCATTCAAGAAAAAAACAAGTAACAAGGGGGTGGATATTTTCTTTTTATTTCACAAGTGACAAAACCAGTAACATTCACAAGTAAAATAACTAGGGCTACATATTAAAAAAATGAAGAAAAGAGGTATACAAAACATTGAACTTGCACTAATCTTTTGTGTATCATACCTGAACCTTTCTCTCACACACACAAACATTTGAGCATCCAGGTTCTTTGTATTGACCACTCAAACTTAACAAAAGAGTGTGATGCGGAATATTAAAGATTCAAATGTGCATTTTTTTACTCAATGTAATTAATTATAGGAAAAAAGCTAAACGTAAGTGCAGACTTCAAACTGAGTGCAGAACGAAAAAGGATATTACAATTTTACAACTGTACATTTTTCTACCAGGAATTCGAATAAGTAATGATGTGTAGAAAAGAGGAAAAAGACCCTTATTAGGGTTCCACCAGGCCCTGGCAAAATTTCCAGCACTTAGGTAGAGGGGAGAGAGGACTGGATGAAGATGGACATATCGATACAGCAGAATAAACGATGTCAATCACATAAACTTGATATCGGTAACCCCGATGAGGTCAACTACACACACAAAAACACTTTTTTCAGACACTACACTCAGAACATTTCCAGAGGATCAGGATCCAACTTATATTTCCCTGACTTATGCCTTAGCGGATCAGAAAAATAAGTTTTTCAAGCATACGGTTAGTTCTCAGGGTAAAACAGGGTTTGTTACTCTTTTTACATCGTCCATCAGCAACTTGAGGCTCTCGCTTGAATGAGTATGACAATAGATTAAAATTTTATCTTTCAGATTTCAAGAAAACGTTTTATTCCTGAGCTAAGTGGGAGTGTCAGTGCAGTCAAAATCTACTATTTTCTGAGGAGAGTGAGGAGGCTGGAATGTTTCAATTGGATCTGTCTACACATACAGGTTTGACTTGCCACTTAACCAGGTCTTGGGTTTACCCAAATGCAACTAGGTAACAAATGATCATACAGGAGACACAACCAAACTGCCAAGGTCCACCACTGGTATAATTAAATGAAGAGTGACTGTGAGGGCTATAAATGGCTTTGTTCCCTGTCTCAATTTGTATGATTTGCGTGCAGTTAAAGGCCCAGCAGCAGCCCTGTACAGGATGAGGGAAATGGTGGGACTATGCTTTAAAGACATAAAAACTTGTTTATCTTTTGATCAGGTTCTTTAAAATTACAGCTTTACAAAGGTTATGGAAGGAGGGAAAATGTTGCCACAGTAGTTAAAAAAATATGATTTTTTTACTAGGTAAATGACGATTGCACCTATGTATCGTTATCTTGTTCTCTACATACCTGCAAAGACTAAAGACTCAAGCCCCCCTCCTCCCTAAAACCCTAAAAAGCATAACATTCAAATGAATAAGGTTTATGTACAAACATTCAAAATGGGTTTAACGACTTGGTTGTGAAGTGAAGAATTTAAAAATGCATAAAGCGATCAAGTATAAAAAAGTGTCTTTGTCTACAATGTTTTACACTTTTATGGTTAAGAACATTTATAAATATTCACATGATGATATCTTAAAATTGTTTCGATTTCTGTAGTTACAAGTCTTAAATAAAGTCTGACTAGAAAATGAATTAAAACATAAATCCGTCCAATGCTCTTTATTTTACTGGTTGAAACAAAAAGAAAACCCAACTTTCAACCACAGTGGGAGAAAAAACCCTGCATATTTTAATATTATTTTTAAACAAAAAAAGTTTTCTAAAACTTAAATTTGGTTTGTTTTGTGTTTAAAAAAAAGTTCAAAGCTTGAAAATCAAACATCTTAATTCCGAATCGGTCTAGCTGTCACATACTCTAACAATAAAAATGTCTACATTAAAATCATTCAGTCCAAGTACTTATTCATTTTTTGAAACAGATCTATCACATCATTGCTAAATCACACAAGATGTTTTTAACCCTCTATTTCCCCATAGCATGCAAGTTTTAATAATAGGTCTCTCTCTCCACGAAGCCACCAGGGTTTCTGCGCAGGATCAACTTGCGACACTCGTCGTAGATAAAGATGGCGAGGCTGTAGGGCAAGGCGCAGAGCCACCAAGTAAATCTGGCAAGGAAACAATATTGATGGTCAAATTCTTACATAAAGTCAAATTTTTACACATTGATGGTCAAATTCTTATATAAAGTCAAATTTATACACACTGATGGTCAAATTCTTATGTAAAGTCAAATTTGTACACATTGATGGTCGAATTCTTATAGATATTTGCTTGTCCCTACTTCTGAGATCTTCTAAACTAGATCATTTTGTTTTCTGGTAAGAAAGTTAGGCTGTTCATATGTTGACGCAATGAGGCGATACTTCTTACTTGTTAAAGTAAATAAATTATTCCATCTAATCCAGTTTGAGGACCAGAGTTGAAGCTGAGCTAGAACAAATTTAGTATATGAAGCGTAAAAACAATCCATTGTAGGTACAAAACGAACTGAAATGTCCATGATAAATTGTGCGATTTACATAAACCCCTGCCTTAAACAGGTGTTTTCCAAACAAGGCGGGAGAAATCAGTCTAATTTTTTTTTCTTTTACCGTAAAGGCTGCATACGAAGACCTTTATCCAGACCAGGGCAGTAGGACAGGAAGATGGCCAGGCATGTCTCAAAGAAGAGGCCAAAAGTGAGATGGTGGTTTCTGAAATAAAAATGACTGATTAGGTAAAGTTCAAATCCAGCATTGATCTCATGAGAAATCATAGTTTAGATTAAAAGTTCCCAGATATTCACACTAGATTTGCTGGGTATTGTATAATGGGGTGTCTGTGTCACACCCAAAGAACAAATAGAAATAAATCTCAGCTGTTCTTTGCAGTGGTAGGTTGGGTTGGTTTAATGTCCAACAGCAGCACTATATAGGCTATATTGTTTGCAGTGGTAGGGTATCTGTGGCATCCTCAGTGGACTGATAAGAATATCATAAATTTTTTGCCTCTTTTGGAGGTGCGGTGTCAAAGTCACCCCCATTCCCAAAAATGGGAAGGTTTTAGAAACCACTTCTGGTGAGCTTCATTTCAAGATTTTGACTCTAATTCTGGTGCTATCATTTTTCTAAATGAATTTTTTAGGAATACTGAAAATTTCAATAAACTATTCCCAAGTCACCCCCACATGTACGGATATGGTTATGTGAAGGGTGCACCACTCAAGAACTTCCACAGATCTAAACCTAGAAGTCTCATCACTTTACAGAAACAGTCTTCCACTGCTATTTACCACCTATAATATATCTCTAGATAAACCATGGCAAAAATGTACTCACTTCATCCCCTGCTGGAAGAGAGAGAGACGTCTCGTCTTACAGATGACTAAATCTGCCCACTGGACAATCACGATGGAGACAAAGAAAGCCGTGTGGCAAGTGTACTCCAGCTTTTTACGTTGTGTGTACGTCTGAGGAAACACAAGAAAATAATCATATACCCCAGTGATAGAGTTTTGAATCTATATATATTTCGCCACTCCACAATAAGATGAAGATTGTCATCTTTTGATAAGGTTCTTCAAATTTATGACTTTACAAAGGGTGCATTATAAATCACGGACCTAAATAGCCCCACACTAATGAGAGGAAGCTTTATTCAAGTAGAGACGAGGAAGGCTAGAACTCTAGCTACACAACTAAAATCCGAGTAAGGCACCCCAATGACAGAAAGTTTTAACCACATTTCCCCACTCCAGCAAAAGATAAAAAAATTATTTTTAACCATTATAGTTCATTTATTATTTTTTTTCCATGAATTGCATGATATTTTCAGATAAATTTCAAGTACATGTTATGTTCATATAAGGTTACTTAGTGTATAGGCCCTACCATGTAAAACGCTTTGAGCACTAAATAAGTGTAATTTACAAATGTTATCGCTCTTAACATTTAGGAATCTACACAGGGTGTTATACAAGTAATGGGATCATAAACGGTCCTACAGTGATGAGAGAAAGTCAGGCACTCACCCACTCTTGACCGTAGGAATCCTTCAGGTCGTTGATGCCCACCGAGTCCCATTCTTTCCGGATGCCCAGGAGGTCCGAGATTAGGAAGCCATTCTCGCCCATAATCACAAAGTAGGTGAAGAAGCCGGCAGAGGCCTGGATCATGCCGATCTGACCGTACGCCATACTGATCAGTCTGTGGACAAGGGGAGCCCCAGGGAAAACACAACATGATCAGATTGTACAGAATCCTCACATTTTGTTCGAGGCTAATCATAAGACAAGCTTTAACTAATAACATCAACACATTTTCTACTCTTCTTGCATCTCAAGTTTATAGACCAATATAGTAAAAATGATGATACGTGGTGAAGACCATTGCAAAGAATGGTTTACAACAGTTTAATTTCTATTTTTTTTTTTAAAATAAAGTTTAAGTTATAGGAAGCATGGCTTTTGTAGACTCTTATGGAAATATCTTTTTTGATTATTTTTTCTTAGTTTGAGTATTCCCAAAAATGTCAGAACATCTTTTTTTTTTTTTACTTATAAAAATGTGCTAGTGGTGTATTATAAATAAGCAATACATTGAAAGGAAAAAAGTCTAGAGCTCAGTGCTGATTACTTTGTTTATAATGTGTGATAAACACATCAATATGATGTATATAATGATTGACAAACACATCAATAGAAAAGTGAATAGAAACACAATATTAAAAACTTTAAAACAATTTTAACAACGAAACTTTTAGAAAAGATTTCTCCATCAGCCTGATATACCTGGTCTGTGAAGTAACGCCACAGTTTCGCATTTTTCTCTCTCTGTAGAGAGGTTTTTCTTCTGAACATGAAAAGTTTTAACTGACAATCATTGAAAAAACACTCAAAGTCAAGCAAGCCAGGTGAGCAAAGCATTCAAAATGCACAGATCAAATTGAAAAATAAACTTTGTAAATATAATAATAAAAACAGATCTGGCTTTTGAATGATAAGATTTTTTTTTTAAAAGCAAATATAAGAATGATCTTAAAATTCTAAGACCCTCACCTTCTGGTTGATGCGATCCACACGGTTATTCCAAAACATAGATAAGCCACTGTCAGGCAACGAAAAGCAACTTAAAACGCAGGTCAACAGCAGAATTGGGAAGGTTGGGTTCCCCAGGATTCTCCCAGGGTTGCGAGGGAAGGTTTCAAACAAATATCAACATTGGTTGGATGAAAAATCTTGGCGACGACCACACTGCATCCGATATTTTTAGAGGGGTATTTCACTCGTTCCTCGTTCAGCACTTCAAATGGCTTAATCAGCAAACAAAATTCTAATCATGCATAAGAGCAAAAGCTCAACAGCAATTTCTCGTACAATATTTAGTTTTCTATTTTATGCAGAGCCTTGAAGAAATTTCATAAGGTATTTTAATTAAATGATTGAATTGCTCATAAAAAAAAAAATAATTAAGGACTGGTTTTGTTTAAAAAGTGGTAACATCACTGCATGTTGTTGTTATCTTAATTTCACGCAAAAAAAAAGATTTATAAGCTACTGTCTTTTTGTAGTAAAACTATGAGATACAGAATGCACTGATGAGCAGCTGATTTATCCCTGCACTTGATTTATAAGAAAGTTTCATATTCAACAAAAACTAAAAAGAAGAAAACTATAAAATCTGAAAAGAGTGATTATGGAAAATATTTATAATAAAGAAATAATTTTAAAAAAAACAAGCAGAAGATCAAGTACAACATATAATTTTGAAACTGAAATTTGCTTTGCCAATATTTGTTGGAAAAAAAAATTATGACTGACGTTTACAGGACAATAAAGTGCAGAAAAAATGTATGCGTCCATAAGTTTTGTGAAGTTATTTTAAACTTGGTTTGAATTTTCATTTTTGAGAAGAGCAAAGCTAAGCCTGCACAAGCTAAAAGTTTTGCAGTGCAATAAACATGAATTTGTTGGCCGGCTTAGAAACGTAGACATCTTGAGACATAGAGCATGTGGACTTATATAATTTTTGGGCGTTTTCAATGTGTATTTCTGTTTATACAATTGCCTATCTAAATTGAAATCTAAAAAAAATAATTAAATATAAACGCTTGATATACTCGTATATTTATCTTTGTCTTTAACACCATTTCTGAACTTAGTATCTAAGTAAATGAATTCTTCACGACTAATTTAATGAGATGATAATAGGATGAAAAATAGCATTTCTCTTTCATATACTGTATTATTTTTATATCTACAAGAAAAAAAGCAGTGAAAAACATGCTGTAAAACTTCAAAGCAAGACAATTTTTTTTGCAAGCTTATTAAAAAACAGATGGAAGACAAGAAACATGATGGGAAAAAATTTGATGGCAATACATGCTGATGAAGTTAATAAAAAAACACAAAAAGAAAGATTGGTATTTGACATGAGCATGATGAAAGAGGTTGACTTTTGATACAGAAGATGACTGGTTGTTTTTGTCAGACTAAATCACAAATTATTTTTAAAATCCTAATCTGAGAAATTCATACCATAATCGATTCATTGGATACAGATAAAAGACTTTTGAGTTGAATTGTGTTTGATTGTATGCAAGAATTTAAGACTCTCATTTAGTGTGTTAGATCCCAGAATTAAGTTGTTTGGTTGCGTATTACGTCCAACGCCAGCACTATATAGGCTACATTGTGGACGAATCCCAATACTAACGTCTGATAACTTTATGTGATCCCAGTTAAAAACAGAGCATACATATTGAGGGAGTGAGAAAAAGGTAAGGAAAAATAGAGAAGAGATAAGATAGATAGAAGGAAGATGAAGATTTGCAAGTTTCCACAAGCTAGAGCGGACAGCTGGTGCTTACCTCTCGTTCACAAGCTTGTCTGTCTGCGGGTTACGTGGGGATCGCTTCATGATGTCCAGCTCGGCCTGTTCGTAGGCCAGGGAGATGGCAGGGACCATGTCCGTTCCCAGATCGATACACAGGATGGTGATGGTTCCCAGGGGCAGCGGAATGTCAGCGATGATGAACAGCAGGAAGGGCGAGATTTCGGGAATGTTGGAGGTCAGGGTGTAGGCAATTGACTGTAGACACGGAAGAAAATATAAATTCATGGTTTAACCTTTTCACACTCCATTGCACATTTGTATGCATTGATATGCGCTGGTACTGGTACAACTCTTTACGTATAAACGTTCTATTTTAAAATAATACATATCAAAATCCTAACATTCACAATTTTTGGAAAATTACCCATAATGGGCTTGCCTAAGTAATAGGCCTTAAATCATGCGATGTGTAAAAGGTACGGATTATTTTTCTTTCTGCATTGTCTTTGAGCCTATTATTTTTCTGCAAATAATATCACACAAAAAATATGTGCTGCTTACGATTAAGTTTGCCACTTGAATTTTTAAACTTTTTTCTTTTAAAACACCCAGCTAAGTTATGCTTCTCCTGTCTTTCACTCTTATAGAGATTGACAATCTATCATATCAGATCAACTCCAGATTGACCACAAAAACAACAACAACAGAAAATCACTTTTTGCTTTTTGCTTTTCCCCCAATTTTTCTTTTAAAATGATGCTGAACAGAATTTATCCCTCTGACGCAGATGACATTTACCATATGAGAAAACAAACCTTTTTCAAGTTGTCGAAAATGAGACGACCTTCCTCTACACCTGTGACAATGGAGGCAAAGTTGTCGTCGAGGAGGATCATGTCAGCGGCCTGCTTGGATACATCAGAGCCAGCAATACCCATAGCAACACCTGGGACAAACAGACAGAGAAAAAAACGCGTGTGTCATTTCATTGCTAACACTCAACTGAACATGTATAATTATTTGATTGTTTGTTGGTTTCTTTACCCTACAAAACTGTGTTTTTGGTGAACTGAGATTTAACATTATGTTATCCACTAGCCGTAATTTTTAGATCTGACTAAAAGTTAACATCACTTGTAATCACCTTTCATTGAGCACTATACTATTTTCCTATTTTTAGCTTAGGAGGCAAAAATATAAGGCAGTATTGAGCTGAGGAGCTCAGGTTTCTTAGGTTTGAAGTCCAACATCAACAACTAGGTTATATTGCGACAGGTCTTAAGACTAACGTCTGACAATTTCATGTGCTGTGGCACAGAGCGGTGATACTAGGATATCTCAGACCTGCCACCAGGAACAGAAAATCTTAGCAATTCTGTTGAAAAATCTGAATTTGTTCTAAAAAATCTGAATAAGGAACAATGTTCTGCTAAAAAATAGTCAACAACAAGCAATTTTGGTCATCATTCTGATCTAAAATTGTGAGAAGCAGAACGGAAATGCATGTACTGGTATGAAAACAGTTTTTACTAAATTTTTGAATATGGTTAAATTCTAGCACTGTAGAGGCAACTTTGATTTGTACTTTGCAATATGTACTTAAGCTCACTCTCCACTCACCGATATCAGCCTTCTTGAGAGCGGGGGAGTCGTTGACACCGTCACCAGTGACAGCCACAATCTGGCCTTGACGCTGGCAACCCTCCACGATGATCAACTTCTGCTGTGGCGAGGTACGGGCGAACACGATCTCGGCGTGGTTGATCAGAATCTCGTCAATCTGGGCGGGGGTCATGTCACGAAGGTCACCGCCGTGGATGACGGCAGCCTTGGCCTCTCTGGGGTCAACTTCCTCCACAGGCACGCCACGCTCGGCAGCGATGTCCTCAACAGTCTTGCTGCCCTCGGAGATGATTCCGACACCCTTAGCAATGGCCTTGGCTGTGATGGGATGGTCACCTGTTACCATGATAACCTACGCATGAACGATAAAAAAAAAAGTGTTCGTAAATATCAGTGATAATATATATGTATACTTTTTTATATAGAACATAAAACACCAGTATACGGTTTTGCTCCATACACTAATTCTTACATGAAAGACAAAAACTGAATTTCTTTCATCCATTCAAGCAAGCAATAAAAAAAAATAAAAAACTAGTATAAAAGACAAACTTAATAATTTTTTAGTTTATACTGCATCTCCAGACAAATGTGTAATAAAAAATATCTTTTAAAAACGGAAGTAATATAAATCACTTCACTTTCTGTATATTATGTCTCCAAATGAGTAAACGATAAAATAGATTTCTCTCTAATCAACAATTTCATTACACAAATGCACTGATAAAGAAAAAAAAACAAAAAAAAAAAACAACTAAAGCTAACCAAAAGAAAAAAAAACAAACAACTAAAGCTAACCAAAAGAAAAAAAAACAAACAACTAAAGCTAACCAAGAGACAGCTCACTGCTTGAAAAAAGTTAGAGAGTGTCTTACCTTAATTCCGGCACTTCTGCATTTTCCTACAGCGTCTGGCACGGCAGCTCTGGGTGGATCAATCATAGACATGAGACCAACGAACCTCAGGCCGGTCAGGGGGAAGTTAGGGCCCTCAGGGTCGAACTCAAAGCCGGGAGGGAAATCATCCATGGGCAGTTTGTAGTCACAGAATCCTGGAGAGGGGAGAGAGATGCGTTTTGGATATTTTGAGGGTTTTTTTTATGGCACGTCAGCACAGTAACGGCTGTATTGAGCCCATGCTATCCTGTGTTAATACATTACACTAGAAGCAACAGTGACTCCTGGTTTGATTTTGATGCGTATATAGAAAATAGCGGGCAGGGAGAGAAATAAAGGATGAGATATA
This sequence comes from Elysia chlorotica, assembly GCA_003991915.1. NCBI lineage: Eukaryota > Metazoa > Mollusca > Gastropoda > Plakobranchidae > Elysia > Elysia chlorotica. Next base: position 347,735 of record RQTK01000152.1, on the reverse strand, counting down.
CAGAGAGAGAGAGAGATAGAGAGAGAGAGAGAAAGAGAGAGAGAGAGAGAGAGAGAGAGAGAGAGAGAGATACACATCGTAAGAGAGAGGATAAGTTGAGAGAGAGAGAGAGAGAGAGAGAGAGAGAGAGAGAGAGAGAGAGAGAGAGAGAGAGAGAGAGAGAGAGAGAGAGAGAGAGAGAGAGAGAGAAAGTGAGTTGAGTTGAGTTGGTTTTAACGTCCAACATCAGCACTATATAGGCTATATTGTGGACGGGCCCTAAGATGGAATTGTATGTGCTGCCACACACGAGAAAGTGAAAGAGAGAGAGAGAGAGAGAGAGAGAGAGAGAGAGAGAGAGAGAGAGAGAGAGAGAGAGAGAGAGAGAGAGAGAGAGAGAGAGAGACAGACAGACAGATGTACAGAGAAACAAAGCATCGCTCACCAAGCACTCTCTCTCCCAGGCCTCCGAGCTCAAGGTAGGCAGCGTTGAATCCCTCCCTGAAGTTGTCATCCAGAGGAACGTCCTTGCCGTGCATGATGATAGTGGAGCAGCGATCCATGATCCTCTCTGGGGCTCCCTTCATCACAAGGATCATGGATGGGTCATCAGGATCCTCAGTCTCGTGGATAGACACCTGCAAATTGGAAAAACAGACACGACATGAGAGTTTATTCTAACCTTGTGGAAAAAAAACCATCTACACGGGTAAACTCTTTTTGGATGGGTTTTGGAATTTTTTAGATTTACTCTTTATTAGTAGGAAGTGTTGCTATGTAATCGTTCAATTTATAGAAGAGCGGCAGATGAGGAAAGATTATGTCCTTTTCAATGGTTAATTAAAATTGAATGATGAAACCATTATTACAAGAAGTGCAATTATATCAAAAGAATTATTTGACTTAAAGCAAATCTTGAATCTACGCAGTTTGTTCAATCTTTATTCTCCAGGATTCAGATCATCATGATCTACAGAAAGTGATTCCCAGTGGGTAAAAAATTAGCCTTATTTCCTATGCCCTCAATAAAACGATACAGAATGATAATAATAATTTCCAACGCTGAACAGTTTCAAGAACAAAATTGACTTGCTGTGGAAAGATAATATGTGTCTCGACGCCACCTAATGAGACGTTTTGCAGCAAGGCTCGAATTGAGAAAATCCCAATTTTCTTCTAGGGGGTCAAAATTATCGAAAAATTTTTTTTCTCAAAATATGAAAGTAAAGCATATTTACTACCCATAAAATTAAAGGGGGTATGAAATTTGCTTTTAAAAAATGTTTTTTAATGCGTTTTAGTGCGTCAGTTATGTAAATTACTCCAATCTTAAACCTAGATCTATGATAATGACCCGGTTTTTAATGGACTCAACCTAGCCATTCATTCTCCGTAACACCCATGTATTGGGTATGTTTACAACCGTCTTTTTATAGACTGCACTCTGGTTGGTTCACATTAAATATTTGGAATACTCCTAGCCAATCAAAACCGCGATTTTCAACACTATGACAAGAGTATCGGATGTAAACAAAGATTGAAAAGTCGGGCTACTCTATATATCGATAGTTATCATCAAGTCTAACCCTCATGTGTTCTGCCTATACAGTTCAACTTGTATTTAACTATCGATACTATCGCCATGGCCCAACTTCCCTTCAACATCCTTCTGTTTCCTTCACCCGCCAGTCTCTTTCGACCCCTTCTTTCTCTCATTCCTTTTCATTTAATATTCATTACTCGACCTTTTTCACTTTTAGTTACTTGTTTATTCCAATTAATTGGCAAGCAATTATATCATATCATATCATAATAGAATTTTAAAAAGCATTTTGACCTGGTATTTGTTGGTTGAGTTGAATGGAATTTCGACAAGGGTAAAAAATTAGCCTTATTTCCTAAGCCCTCAATCATATCATATCATATCATAATAGAATTTTAAAAAGCATTTTGACCTGGTATTTGTTGGTTGAGTTGAATGGAATTTCGACAAGTTTCTTGTTGCGGCGACGGTACTCGGTGACTTTCCCGATGGACAGCTCCACACACTTGAGCAGGGCGGATTCCGAGGCGTCTCCGTTACAATCTCTGTAGAGGTGGAAGAGGATTCAATTCAATTCAATTCAATGTTTATTCAGTCAATATATATATTAAAAACATACATATCGAAAATTATTTTGTCAAGCACAGGCTTTGCAAGATGAATACATATAAACAGTTATGCAAATATACATGCAGCCACACAATTAGCAAAAAGTTTTACTTAAACATAGTTGTATCTAAGTAGAACAGTCAGCATGAATGGATAATTCAGAGTTACTTTTCTCACACGTAGTTGTAAAAAAGTTACACCAAATCCAAGCAAACATTTTTTATTTTTTAAATCAAAACCTTGTTTATAATGTTATCGAAGAGGTCAAGAGGAGAGTTATAAATCAGTTTCAGTTTCACCAAACTTGTTCGTTTCTTTACACCTTTGTGAAAACGTGGTTTTGGGCTCCGTATACGAGTTAAAACACATTCATTTTGACCAGACAAAGGCATTACTCCTAACATAACAGCGCAGGAGCCAAACGGTAAAAGTACCGACCTCTTGAGGACTGGGACGTTGTCCTGGTTGGCCTTGAACTCAGCACGGTTACACAGCATGCCAATACGGGCCAGGGCCATCCAGCTGGGGTCGCTACGGGAGTACACAGCGTCTGAGGGGAGCATGGAAATACGGATACGTGTTAAGAATTGATAGAAATGAGTGAAAAACACACAACAACAAAAAATGAGACACTTTATAATTAAACCACTTGGACAAAACGGTAGCCTTCATTGCCCAGGCTGGGATCAGAGTTTGAAGAGAGTATTGGAGAACGAGAAGAAGAAGAAGAAGAAGAAGAAGAAGAAGAAGAAGAAGAAGAAGAAGAAGAAGAAGAAGAAGAAGAAGAAGAAGAAGAAGAAGAAGAAGAAGAAGAAGAAGAAGAAGAAGAAGAAGAAGAAGAAGAAGAAGAAGACAAGTCTTTTTAACCTTTTCCTGTTATTAGGCAACACCGTCTTGGATTACCAAGTTCAGCTTCCTGGTATCAGGAACATCCCTGTTTGTTAATGTTTACATTCTTTCAGCCAAATCCGGGCTGGGCAGAGGGGTTATAGGAAAAGCCTTGTAACTCACTATCTGTTTTTCTGGGATATATGAAATCTCGCCCAGTTGCAGATAATTAAATTCTCTACATAATTAAGACTTAAAAAAATATGTTTTTAAATTTTTTTTAATTTCATCAATGAGGTGATAGTTCTAAGTATTTTTGTAAATAAATCAAAATAAAACAAACATAACATCTACACATAATATATAATTTAGAGACAGAAAAAAAAAAAAACAGCCTTGAGGAAAAAGACAAGACAAAACAAGTAAACAACTAGGAAGAGTCCAAATCGCAATTCTCTTGCTCCCTCTTAAAACCACAGCCCTAATGACTGGCCCACTCACTGGACTGATCCTCGCTGGTGTCAGCCTCGACGATGCGGCCGTCAAACCACATGTGGGCCACGGTCATCCTGTTCTGGGTCAGAGTTCCGGTCTTGTCCGAGCAGATGGTGGAGGTGGAGCCCAGGGTCTCCACAGCCTCGAGATTCTTGACCAGGCAGTTCTTCTTGGCCATACGCTTGGCAGTCAAGGTCAGGCAGACCTGTATGGGAAGACACAGCAGAGCAGTTATAGTATATCCCCTTTGGTAACAAGTTGTTCAGATTACTCTCAACTGTAAGAAGCTTCTTATAATTTATAAATTGGCCGAGGCTAATGTCTTCTAATGCAAAAGCTTATTTAGTCCTTCGGGTAAAAATCCTCTAGATACCAGAATTTTTGGACAAGGCGGTATACTTATTTTCAGATCAGAAAACCCTACTAAAGCTTTAACCCTGCTCAGAATTGAATCATGGAGAATCCAACTTTACACTATTTCATTGTTTATAAGAACCAAAAATGGAGTCTTAATGATGATGGTGGTGAAAAGATATATAACTTTCAATTCCATTGTTAGAGCATAATATCTCAATAGAGTTATCTCCCACTCACAGTGACAGTAGCGAGAAGACCCTCGGGGACGTTGGCGACAATGATACCGATGAGGAAGATGACGGCCTCGAGCCAGTGGTAGCCCAGGATGAAGGCAATGATGAAGAACGTCACTCCGAGGAAAACAGCCACAGCGGTAATGATGTGGATGAAATGGGCAATCTCCTTAGCGATTGGGGTTTCTCCGACCTCGAGACCAGAGGCCAAGTTGGCAATACGCCCCATGACAGAGTCGTCACCGACCTTCACGACAACACCACGGCATGTACCTGGGGAATAAGGTTATATTTTAACTCTTGGTTTACATCAGAGTACTCAAAAGATTTTATTAAACAATCATATTTACCAGTTTATCTTAACTAAAAGCCATACTGCTGATTAGTTGCATTGATTGAAAGTGATTTGTAAAGATGTTTAAGGACTAAGGCTTTTAGCCATAGCACTTTAGTGAACACAAATTTGTATCTTTTCCAGCTAGCCATTACAATATCTCATAAATTATTCAGAATTTTATAGATTTTCCAAAGCTTCTCTTTACGTTGCGACTACTACTCTTCAAATTCTGCTCACTAACACCAGATGTTACAACCTTCGTGTGTTAAGCAAGTTCACCATCCCATAGTTATAAGACAATAGGATTTGGCTTTATTCAAAGTGAAAGAAATTGCCAGATTTTTACTGTTAAACTCATCAGTAGGAACAGCATCAACTATAGGCCTGTGCTCTATCTATATTTTGCTACTCTCTAGTGCTGTTATCTTTCTATATCTTGCTACTTTCTAGTGCTGAGTTGGGTTGGCTTTTAACGTCCAACAGCAGCACTATATAGGCTACATTGTGGACGGGTCCCAAGACGGACGTCTGACAATTTTATGTGCCGCTACACACGAGACAGGGCAGGGATACCATGACTCCTGTCTCAGCCGGTCACATTATACTGACACCGACCCAACCAGTAGGGAACGCACCAGCCAGGATTCGAACTCGGGACCTTTTGCGTCGGAAGCCGATGTTCTACCCCTGGGCCACCTCGCTTCCCTTCTAGTGCTGAACTCTATGTCTAGTATCTACATCTATCCACTGACCTTCGACAGCGTTGGTGGAGAAGAAAGCCAAGTTCCTGGTCTCCAGTGGGTTCTCGTGGGTGAATTCGGCGGTCCTGGTCTGAGGCTCGGACTCTCCAGTCAGGGAAGAGTTGTCCACCTGCAAGGTGAGAAAGCAAGATATAGAGTTTGAGTGAGTGAGTGAGTTTGTTTTACGGCACGTCAACACGGTAACGGCTATGTTGTGCCCATGATGTCCTAAGACAGTTCCAACATATGCACGGTGAGAAAGCAAGAAAGAGTTTGAGAACCACCCATCCAACATATTAGACAAAAAAACATAATTATAGATTTTTTTACAAATATAACAAGGTGTGTATTGGAATAACACCAACAGAATTTCAATTTTCTCTGTTCAAATATGTTCAATGCAAAATAAATGACAAAAAAAAAATAACCCCTTTAATTATTCTCTGAAACCTGCAAATTTTCATTAAGACTAAAAATATGTATATTTACAGAAAAATGGCATCACTGCTAACAGTAGACAATCCACCATACCTTGAATCCATGAGCAGAGATGACACGAATGTCAGCCGGTACTCTGTCTCCAAACTTGACTTCGACGATGTCACCCAGCACAAGTTCTTCAGCGTGTACACTTGACTGTTGCCCTCCACGCACAACGATAGCAAACTGAAAAATGTAACCTTTAGTTAGTTTTAACCCTTTTTAACATTGCATTATAGGCCAATTCCTTGTGTGCACACTATTATGGGGATTTTTAAAAAATTCGAAAAGGTAAGAGCTTTGATATTTATTATCTTGAAATGGAAGGTGTGCAGATCAATACAAAAAGGTGCTAGCACAAGAGCGTATCAACCCGCACAACATGTGTGTGGTGTGACGGAAAAGGTTACGACCACTTGGTTTCATGAGGAATACTATATATACCCATTATTTCTTTTTCTGCGGTAGATGTGACAAATGACAAATGAAAATTTTTACTCTTTCTCGTTCAAAATATGAGAGTTGAAATATGGATATTCCATGAGTGATTGAACCAAGTATAGAGTGTATCCACCCCAAACTGAGATCGTGTGTGTGGGACCACACTCACCTGGGGAACCATGTTTTTGAAGGAATCCATAATACGTGAGCTCTTGGCCTCTTGGTAGTAGGAGAAGCAGCCGGTAACGACCACGACAGCGGTAAGCACAATACCCAGGTACAACTGGACAAGAGAGAAGGGGGAAAATGGAGGAAATGTTAGTCACATGCGTAGTATATTACCCAGTTCACAATAACAAAAGGTTGCAGGGAGGGGAAAAAAAAACAACAGGAAAATAGCATCTTTCAAGGCGTCGACATGGGTAAAAGAAAAAAAAATCATATTTTAACTATTGACGAAAAAATGTATGTTTATAGAGCAGTTTGAATGCCTGTTAGAAAATAATTTCAGAAAAGGCTAACTTTTTATCCAATGCTTTGACTGTTGTGGGTTGTGAAAAAACAATCAATAATATTCGTAATTGTTTTACTATTTATATAAAAAAAAGGGTTCTTCAAATCTGGAAAAAAGAAGCACACAATGAAAAAAAATGCGAAAAGTTGATTTTCTGCTTTGACCTAAATAACCATTTTGATGTATCCTTCAGTTTAAGAGAAGATGAAAATGTCACCCAAGTAACTTTCAGATTCATCTGTTAACTCCTCAGATGCTGATGCATACATTACTATTAAAACGAAAAGTCATTAGAGAAAGTTAACTCTTTGCTTTTACATTTAATAAACAGTTTTAAAAAACATAGTATAATTTCAACCCAGCAGTTTTATAGTAATGATAGTTCACTGATCCAACTGCTAAACAAGAGAATGTGAAATAGTGAGAAGTTTCATGGCAATAATTTTGCGTATATGGCTCAAGATTGCTAAGGCGGTTGCTTCCTTCTTTAAACTTTAATAAAAACTCAGTGTGAACGTTGTACAACTCGCTGTATTATCTATAACTGTATGGAGTGAGCACGCGTCTTGCTTGCTTGCTATAGGCCTATCAATAGAACTGTCAGCTTTTTTTGTGTAACGTCTCACTAAATCTATAGTCTCTGTTGAGTTGAGTTGAGTTGGTTTAACGTCCAACATCAGCACTATATAGGCTATATTATGGACAGGGCCCAAGACGGACATCTGACAATTTTATGTGCTGCCACACTTGAGACAGGGCGGGGATACCATGACTCTTGTCTCAGCTGGTCACATTATACTGACACCGACCCAACCAGTAGGGAACACAATCGTCAGGATTCGAACTCGGACCTTTTGCGTCGGAAGCCGATGTTCTACCCCAGGACCACCACGACCCCCCTATAGACTCTGGCTAAACTTGCCAACTCACATTGTCACCGGGCGGGTTCTCGTCCTGACTGGCTTGGATGGAGTAGGCGATGTAGCAGAGAATGGCCCCGATCCACAGCAACAGGGAGAAGCCAGTGAAGAGCACCTTGCAGAACTTGACCCACTCGGGGGTCGTCTTCGGAGGGGTCAGCTGGTTCAAACCATCCCGCTCGAGGATCTCCTTCGCCCTGGCCGGAGTGTGACCCTGGAGGTAGGAAAAAAAAATGTCCGCTTTGATTATAATAACAGTCCAGGTCTGTTTTCATTCATATCATTTGCATATTCGCTTGAACTTGTCATTAAAAAAATAAACAGTCTGGGTTTGTGTTATACTTTCTCGTTGATTAAGTTCATTTGTTCAGAGATGCTGAGCGCATCAATTTTTGTTTGTACGGAACATTTTTTCAATAGTGCTCATAAATAAACGTATGTCACACTCAAAGCTTCAAAAATAAATTGAAATGTGTACTACTTATGATACTCACATTAATAACTTATAATAATGATAATTATAAAACAAAAAATAATAATATTATTAATTTATATAAAAATGATCAAAATAAAATAATAATAACAATTAAAGACCTAGTACAACTATTTTAAGTATCACAGCTAAAGACGTACATTGGTGGGGTCAGTTCCGAGGCGATCGTAGAGCTCCTCGATGGGGATCTTGTGCTCGTCCATGTCGAGCTCCTGCTTGAGATCGTCCAGCTCATCCTCCTTCTTTCCCTTCTTGCCTTTCTTTTTCTTGTCATCGCTAGACGGGGTCACGGCGTACCGGTAGCTCTCAGCCCGGCCGTCGCCCTGAGGACAAGCGAGAGAACAAAAATCGGTGAATAATTTAATACTATTCTCTATAGAGTAAGGGAGAGAATTCTCTCCCTCTCTCCGGGTTCAACGTCTCCTAGGCTCCCCTGGGGGATCCTATACAGTGACAGGTAATTTAATACTATAAATAGTGTACAACTTATAGGTGGAACATTTTACTACCCAGGACGATCCTGTTACTTATTTTCTCGGCAGAATTATGCTAATTTCAACTATGGGGAAAACATGTGTACTAAAAGTACACAACCCGAGAGCTAATCTCACACCTTACTAGACATCCTTTTTAAACGCATCAGCTGACAATCTGATCGCATGGTAGCCACAAACTTAAAACTGTTCAAACTCATTTACTGCAAACGACTCCAGCGGGCGGGCTCTTGGGTTAAAATCTAATCCATATTTAGAATCCCTGTTTTGGGACTAGACTTAAGAGCTTCTAGAGAGAACATCACAAGAACAGTAGATGTAACACCGTGGACTGCAAACTGGTTGCTTAAGTACCAGTGTGTTACATCAAGTAGGTACTGGTAGTATTGTTCCAGGTCATGCTGAACAAATTCTAACTCATTGCGGGCCCTTCGGTATGGCCAGACTATCGCATTTTGAGGTTTACCAGGTTTAAGAAAGAGGTCTATGTAACACACCAAGTGTAGATAAGAAATATCTAAACTATGTCCAAAAATAAATATTAGGCAAAAAAAAAGTCACACTTTCAGTGAAGGATAGACAAAAGTCAGATGTGACGAGAAAAATGCCTGTACTATCCATGATAAGCTGTTTAAATAAGGTTAACAGATGATTGGCTTCTGACAACTATAGCCTTTCCGTAGTCATTTTAGAACCAAACATATTTGTATCAAAAACTTGTCATCAAAATGAAAATTCCACACTTGAATGAAGTTCCCAGGAAGATTTTTAAAAGGTCCTCAAAAGATCATCATTAACATCTTGGATTAGACAAAAAACTACCACTCTACATGAAAAAAAAACTATGAATTGAGAGAAATAGAAGGAATGTTAAGGTATGACTGGTGCTATTTGCTATCAAAGCTTACCTCTGTGTAAAAAAAAAAAAAAAAATGGTTATCTTCTCTTAATCTTATCTTTTTCCCATGTCACACCCTAAATTAGACATTATTTTCTCCTTTTAACTAGTCATTGTTCCATGGCCTACAAGTTTTATCTGTGATCAGCTTGAAAAGATAAACTTAAGTTGTGACACAGTTTGTTTTGATTCTGTGAAGGTGACTTTGTTCTATTGAGACAGTACACACTTCCTCTTCTCGGAAGGTGACTTTGTTCTATTGTGACATTACACACTTCCTCTTCTCGCAGTATATCACCATACAAGTGCTATCTTCTCCATGTTAATAATCCTACTGGCAAAGATATGGGTTAGTAAATAGATATCCTCATCCTTCCTCCAGAACCCCTTACCAAAATGATTTCAAATGGCACTATTTTTTTAAACAAGCTAAAGAAATTGATGAAGTCAATACTGAAAAGAAGTTATAAGATTCCTCACTTATGAGACATAAAGATTATTGCTGCAGTCAGTTTTTCTAAATCTACCTTAGCAGATTGGTCTTGATTAAATTTTACATATATACAACTTTACCCTACACCTAACAAAGGTCATTGTTCTTCTCCCCCATCAGAAACTAAGAAATGATGATTAGGCCTACTGAAAAAGAGTTTCAATATTCTTCACTAACTTGTGCGAGAAAAAGATTATTTCTACAGTCCGTTTTTTTTCTAAACCTACCATAGCAGGTTTGTTTTATTTAAATGGACCACTTTACCCTCCACCTAGCAAAGGTCATGATTCTTTTTCCCCATCGGAAACTAAGAAATTGATGATTACTGAAAAGAAGTTAAAATATTCCTCACGTGTGTGACATCTTCTACAGTCCGTTTTTCTAAACCTACCGTAGTAGGTTTGTTTTATTTAAATGAACCACTTTACCCTACACCTAACAAAGGTCATGAATCTTTTCCACCACCATGAAAATAAATATCATGTGTGTGTGTGTGGGGGTTGGGTTGGGCGGGGGGGGGAGGGGATAGAAGTTTAAACAATTATAGAATTTTTTTTTCTTTTAGTTGCGAGAGAGATACACAGGTAGATAGAGAAAGAAAGAGTGTGAGCGTATGCAAGCATTGTCATCCTACCCCAGGCCTAAACCCTCTGTCTTTCTCGTCAACAGAAAAAACCCACGCCCAGGGGGACCGCACCACAGTAGAGACGCGAGTAAAGGAGTAGAGGACTTTTCAAAGTCAAGGGGCCCTACTCTGCGACACAAACACACACCTGCTGGGTGTTACAGCAGCGTGACCAGGAACCGAACAAACCGATTGACCTACTTTTGGCCTTGCCCTGCCTGGCCTTCTCGCTGTCCCAGTGCTCTGGAGTCAGGACTCAACCGTCAGCCATTTAGCCACGCTAACAGAAGAATAGAGGACAGGGGCCCTTGTAGATAATAATCATAACTAAAGAGAACGTTAACACACAGAGCGGGGAGAAAAGCTGGCACTGCGCCGGGACATTGTAGTACTGCTCTAGACCCTAGCGTTCATGTGCTGTGTCTCTGTCTGTGTGGAACACATAGGCCTAGTAATTATTATAATTTCGCCCCGTTCCGATGTTTACACAAGCCAGTGGCTGGCTGTAAACGCACAATCGGATTTGTATACTGTAGTGTGATTATCTAAATACAAGAAGTCAGCACTTTCTAAAAAAGCGACAGGTTCTATATCGAGGCTTCCAAAAATAGCATGGCAAAGTCACCGAAGTAGACAAACATTTGCAATTAGAGTCCAGGTGAATTATGCCATTACAAAAGTATAAAAAGTTAGACCATTTCTCATTATTGCAGTGTAGGCTGATGTTTTTGAGTTGGTTTAATGTCCAACATCAGCACTATATAGCAGTGTAGGATGAGCAGGTTAAACAAAAATTACTTTCTAAGTACCAATCTGAACAATCTGTCGTTATGATTTATGAGAGATACATAGGTGTTACACTTGTTACACTAAAAACTGTTCACTCCGATCATTTCGGTGACTTAACCTGTTCTTAAGGAGGCCTTGGTCTATACACGCGCTGTCAAAATTTAGCCTTTAATGCTTATTGTTTATTTTTATTTTTTATCATTAACTCAGACTGGCTCAGGGTCGTTGGGCATGGAAAGTTTGGAAACATACGGCACGCCAACCCCCGAAGGGCACAACAACGACAACGACGTCTTTATCAAGCATGACAGTCACAATTTCGCAAGCACCCGGCCACGTCTCATTAACCCCCTCTTACAATTCCAGAAACGTGTCAAGCAAATACTTTTTTGAACCTAACTGCAAATGTTCATGTGAGATACACCCCCCCCCCACACACACACACACCACCTTTTAAATAGCTTTTTATTTCCTCGGACCATTACACAAGCTGCAAGGTCGAGACTGGTAAACAAACTATTTAAATAAAGAGGCCCGGGTGTGGATTTGCCTTCGCGAATAATAAATAGCACAAACAAACAAACAAAAACAGACAGTTGCAGCTGTCATAAAACATTAAACCAAGACTTAGATGATAGATCTAGACGGTATCTGGTATTGTGTAACAACTACAAAAAAAAATATTGTGACCTTTGATTAAAGACTGGGCAGCAGTCAAGATTCGAACAAGACGCGTCAGCCAAAAACACAACCAATATCAGCAGAGCTAGCAACACCAAGACATACAGATCTATATACTTATCACAGTACATGTACCATCTGGACAATGTAACATGGCCGTCGGCTTCTATACCAGAAAATAAAAATGACAGCCGAAGTCCTGTAGGTCTGTAATTATACAATTGACGACTGGTAAGTTGGTGGCATTGGGGGACTAAAAGTAGGACCGCTATATATCCGAAATCCAACACATCCATAGCACCCACTCGCACAAATGTAGAGAAAGAAGGCTTGAGGGCCAAGGATGATGATCAATACAAGTGAAAATAAACTTATCAGACTCAGAGTTATCAGTGCTAATTCGGTGCAATATATCTCTATATTTCGCATAGTCCCCTATCATAACAGAAAGGGCTCCACATGAGTGATTTGGGAAACCAGACCTACTGGTAGTATGTATAGAAGCTGATGAGCCACCCGTATCTCATCAGTGTCTCAGTGATCACTAAGATGTGAAGCCAGTCTGGGCCCTCTTGAGATCGGTAATTGTGATAGGTGCAGTGTAATGTGTTATCACCACAGATGACTATTAATAGCAATCTATGGTTATCAATAACCTTGTAGAAAACTAGAAGCGTCACTGTAACCAAACGTTGCGAAACTTATGATTAGGCCATATCAGCGACAATTATGTAGTTCACTACGAGGGCTGATTTCGAAATTCGACATTGAACATTCCACATCCGATCAAGTAACATTGCGCAATCAAAACAAAACTTTAAACCGCCATGGTTGAGATAATCAGATAAACTTGGGACTTGGAGGTCTATTGATTTTTTTAAACACACATGATTGTGTGAAAAGGTGTACTGAAGAGTACTGGTCGGAGTTGGTATTTTCTGTTCGTCAGTGCAGAGCAATTGCCGACTGCCACAGAGCTACTGAAACGCTATCACTATCAGTGATAATAATTTATTTGGTACGAAAAATACTTGATGTTTTGGTTTAACCGCGTCAAACGTCAGCACTACATAGACTTAATTGTGAACGGGCCCCAAAACTAATCTCTGACAATTTTACGTGCTGCACATGCCGCACACGAAAAATGGTGGTGTTCTATGGGTAAATGTGAGAGGCTGAGCCTACATTCGATGAAATGAGACGATAAGAAGTCGAAAGAGTTTTTTTTTCTCGTTTGTCCACTTATTTCAAGCCAAACTAAGCCGGTCGACTTGGATTCACAATGCTTCATTTTTTTTTCTTCACTTTTATGTTGCCCAGCCTGTTGTGTTATGACAGCATCGCACCATGAAGGGCAAACTTAGTGCTACTGTTCTAGAGTAGTTGTCCCTGTATCAAAAAGTCCCTAGCATCAGACTTAGTGCTACTGTTCTAGAGTAGTTGTTGTCCCTGTATCAAAAAGTCCCTAGCATCAGACTTAGTGCTACTGTTCTAGGTGTGCCTGTATGAGACCAGTCCCTCGCATCTAAACCTCTAAACCGGCGAGCTGTGAAAGTCAGGCGAAGGACGGGGCCGACATTAATTATCATAACACGTTGCCACTCTGGCAGTGACAGACACACCTGGTGCACGGTGACTCGGGCCAGCTCTGCGATTCTGTGTCCTGATGGTGGTGATGGTGATTGTGCCTCGCGATGAATAACAGTTTTAACACTGTAGGCTACAGCAATAATAGAGACTATGGGTTTTAACACTTTGAGTTGAGTTGGTTTTTTTAACGTCCAACATCAGCACTATATAGCTATATTGTGGACGGTCTCATGACTGACTTCTGACAATTTTATGTGCTGCTACACACGAGACAGGGCGGGGATACCATGACTCCTGTCTCAGCCGGTAACACTCTGGCGAGACCGATTAAGGTGCAGTAACGAAACCTCCAATAGACAAGATTTTCAAAAGGAATTTACAAAATAAAAAAGAGAAACTGTGCGAATTGCATTGCATAAGGGTATGCACAGTCAGGCTAGGTCTAGATTTCAAAGTGTAAACAGTCAAATATATCATTTTATGCTGGCAACCGTTTTTCTTTCATTTTCGCTGATGTCTTAGTTTTTCCCCCTCATATTCATGAAATGTAACGAACCGAGACAAAACTGTCAGTACCAATACGTACCATGAATAGCCAGGAGAGAGAGAGAGAGAGAGAGAGAGAGAGAGAGAGAGAGAGAGAAAGGGGATAGCGTAGATCCCATTGACAGGTGAGGGGGAGAAAATGAAGTTAATACCTATTTCACTATCGTAGTTGGTAGTACTTGAGAGTACCAGAATGGGGGAGGGGGAGCGGGGGTGTTAGAGAGTAGATTAGAAATAAAGTGTCAGTGACACTCCGTGACACAATCCTCTCTCGCCACAGCCTCGAGCAAACTGCAAAGAATGTTTAAAAAAAAATACAACAAAAAAATCCCACACACACAGAAACAACGAGCGGTGTTTGACTGTGACCTCTAAAACCACAGGCAGAGGTCAAACCAGCGCCCCGACCCGAGCGCATCACGCGTCACGCACAACACACACACACTGACACAGAGCATCATTCCAACACGGCACAGTGGTAACACAACCATCATTCACCATTGTGTCCCGTGAAAAGACAGAAAGGAAAATCGGTCCCAATGTCTAGCAGTCGCATAGCACTATAGTTCTAGCAGTAAAAAACTGCTGCAGGCTCTCTTGCCTCTCCGCGCTGCCGCTTGTCGCATGTGTGACAGAGGAAGCGATGACACACGAACACAGCCCTGTCTCAACATTGAGGTCTTTCAGTGTCCTTGCAAACGACCTTCTGCTTGTAATGCTAACAGAAGTCTGGTATACATGCCGGGCACAGTGAACTCAGAGGCACTCGTCTGTTGAGTATTTTAATTTTTTATCTTATCTTTAAAGCACGGCTCATTGATTCCTAAACATAAGTCTAAAAAAATAAATAAATAAATAAAAGTGCGCGTAGAGTTATCGCTGGGGTTGTACAAACTACATGTATTTGCCCTTTTTTGTGTGTTCGTCCCTGAACTACATGTTTGGTGATGATATGTATTGAGTTATATGTCCGTGCCTCTTTAAATATTTACTATTGTACTATTGCCATCACATGTACTATTATTATTATTATTCTCATCATTATTATTATTACTACTACTACCATTTTGTATTATTATATGCAATTCTATAGGCAGTCAAATAGTCAAACACACCAGAACTTCTCTTAATCAGCACCATCTGTGGTAAACCAGCACACACAAACAGTCATCCTGTATACGTTAGTATTCAATGGGTGGTGCACTAAAAACTTATGCAGCCCAGTTCAGTGAAGAAACTTTAACAATTTACAGTAATACAGTAATAACGATTTTTAAATTGTTATCACAAATAACCATTTGCCTCCGTGCTTGAACAGTAAAATCAATGTCCTACTCCCCTAGCGGCCTCAAGACCTTTATTCCAGTGTTTTCGCAATGTACTTAAAGATACACAGGAAGGGAAGTGGCGAGGGGTTGGGAAAGAAGGGAAAGGGGGGATGAAACCAGAGACTATACAATACAACTGTTACAGAGTCTATACAATACAACTGTTACTATGGTTAAGGCTATTATGCCACGGGACAAACTGAAATAAAACTGAGGGAACTTGAAGATAATTTAAAAAAAAAGAAGGGGGAGCATTTTTTTTACAAATCAACGACTGCTTTCTTGGATTGTCTACGCCCATCATCAGCAACATGGGCATATAGTATAATATATCGATCGCTATATATCGCGACGAGTCTAAAAAAATAACGTCTGACAATCTCGTGTACTGACGCACATATAAAGAATACAGTCTCCGTCGGTACGTTGTTACTGTACGGGTCACCTCAAACTGAGCAACACCCGCCAAATCTTTACAAACCAGGGGCCAAAGAGCTAGACAGTTTACACATTTTTTTAGAGGTCAGTAACTGGTTGAACGCTCTCTGCAATGTACCAGTACATGTATAGTGTACATCAGAACTGCCAATCCATTCAAACATCGCATTTAAGCAGAATGAGAAAAAAATGTAAGAAAGCGCCTTCTATATATACACGTTTTTGGCGTAAGACAAGCAGTTGTCATGCACATATTGGGTGGTCAGTGAACGGCCTATGCTGACCTACTGACCAGAGAGCCACCAAGCCCTGGGGGCGTCCGACACCGTTAACGGACAGAGATGCTCTTACCCAGCTGGTGACAGATTAACATCTCGGGGAAAACCTGCTGGTGGTATATATATATATACGAACACTTAACGTACAGCCATTGGTAGAAAGGAGAAGAAAACCGTTCACCGTTCAAGCTTAACATTTAGTCATCGGTCTGTTGGTGACTCACTTGTTATTCAACTTGTCGGTACAGTACTAAACTACTATCAGAAAGTTTACTTGTGGATGGGTCACGACTCCCAGGTCTAGCGTACGAGACTTCTTTTAAAAGTGTTGCAACAAATCAGAACTTTAGTAGTCTCTCTCTCAGCTAGTCACATTAGCAGAGCTGAGAATGCCCCAAAACAAAAAAGGCTGAAATCTAGGACCCTTTACAAAAAGGAGCAAAACATGTTTGAAAACAGATTTCAACCTAAAGGAGGAGGGTTCTCAGCCACTCACGTTAGTATGAATTTGATTCAAACCAGGATTGCTGACATCTGCAAGTTGCACACAATGTACTGGCTACATTCATTAATTCAACATTGTCACCAGGACACACTCAATCTGAAGTGATTTATTACTGGATTTGCAATTCACACGCATAAATCAGAAAAATATAATGGCACAGATTTTTTTGTTCCTTCACTGGCTCCGCAAATCTACGCAATTGGAAGCTAACCCAGATTCATCGACTTATTTTCTAGTTGTTTTTTTCGGTGTGCCTTTTTATCACAGGACTCCTGTTGCATAGATGAGTAAATAGGTCTATAATCAACATGGTAAAACCTGCAAGTGACAGTAACAAATAACCACTTGAATAGGCAGGCCTAGAGCTGGGAAACCACACTGTGCAGATTGGGAGGGCAAAAACAATATACGTGGACGGGTCCCAAGACTGACATCTGACAATTTTATGTGCTGCCACACACGAAGCTATGACTTCTATCTCAGCCGGTCACATTAAACTGACACAGACCCAACATGTAGTGAGCGCAATAGCCAGGCCTCGAATCCAGACAGTTTGCGTTGGAAGTCGATGTTCTACCGCGCCCCCCCGTGTTAAAGAAGAGGGTTTTGAAATACTTTTATGGGTAAATCCATACATATCATGATTACTGAACATAGCTTGTGTTACTAATGCATACACCCAGTCCACCACCACAGACTGGTGATACATGAACCCAGGGCTATAGTGACTATAAAAAAAGAACTTTGGTACCAGGCCAACACAAACTATTGAAATAATGATGCCAAAACCCAATTGCTGAATTCACACCATTATCATTTAGAGCCCAATAGGCGGCATATTAACTTAAAAAAATAAAATTTGTCTGCAAGACAGACACTTAGGTTCTACGACACCAATTTTTCACAGGCTTCGACACAGATGAATGTTAAAGAAAAAAAAAATAGAGCCAGAGAGAAAGAGATTAACACACACAGACATACAAAACCTTACACAGAGGGTGTGTGATTTTAATAAAAATTTTAAAGCTGTTTAACTTTATAATATTAATCTCAGCAAACAAAAATAAGCAGTAGGCCTACATTGAAAAACATTCACAGAAAAAACAAAATCAGACTGTGTTTCTGACGCCTTCCTCACCATTATCATTTAGAGCCCAATAGGCGATTGAAGAGGATATTTATATAAAGACGATTAACTTTATAATATTAATTGCTACCAGACAGTAAACAAAAATAAGCAGCATATTGATCTTGCTTCGAAAGTTAATTAAAAAAAACAACAACACAGACTGTGTTTCTGATCCTTTCAACGAGTTAAGCCTGGCGTGTGAAAGTTTAAAATTGTCTAAATCTACGCCTAGTGCAAAGAAATACTGTACATTTATAAACAAAGAGTGCATTCAACGATTCATTACGTTCCTAAAATTATGATTATATATGCATAATCTCTTGGCAAGGGTCACGTTACAATTCGGTGCTTTTTCCCAGTTTATTTCAGTTTTCATATTTCATCAATGAATCATGAATGTGCAGTGTGAAAGTTGCTATGATAATGAGTCACAAAGCAAGGACACATTTCAAGGGTGATTTCTTCACCGGTCCAATGACTAACTGATGAAATAAAAAAATGAGCCTTACTCAAGACAATAAAAGAGAGAGAAAAGAGTTAGTACTAGATGATACAATGTACAAATGTTGTTAACTATGACTTTTAAGACTGCATTATAACATGTAATAACAAAAATTGAACGAATCAAAGTAAAGTACATGTATCATTGTATGTTAATTTACGCAAGTAAAAAAAAAAAAAAGATTGCAGAAAAGCAATATTTAAATTTTGAACCAAAGTGGAAAAATACATTTATATTATATTATAATGCAAAACTGTCAGTGTTAATAAGAATTAGTACTTCAGAACAGACAAAGACAAATATAATTAATTTGTCAGTCAACGGGCTGTAAATGAGATCAGAGGGTACAGATATTTAACTACAGGTCAAATTTCAAAATATCAAGAAAGATTCCCATTTCTGGATTTGTAAATGCTAAGACAAAATGATGACGTTGATGAGTTGGTCTTACGTCCAACAGCAACACTATATGGCTATATTGTGGACGGGACCCAAGACAAGACTTCTGACAATTTTATGTGCCGCCACATGAGACAGGGCAGGGAAACAAAGACTCCTGTCCAAGCCGACCACATTAAACTGACACCAACCAAACCAGTAGGGAGCGAATCACAAGGCCTGAAGCACGATAATTTTGCCTCGAAAGCCAGTGTTCTACCCCAGAGAAACCCCGCACACAATGGTGAACTGCTCTAGCAACATGTAGGCAACGTAACATTGAAAAAAAGACGAAGAGATAGAAACACCGGACTGACTCATCAATAACAGAAATGTCAACTGGATCATTACTTTCTTCCTGAACCTCTTGGGTGCATACAAGATCACAAGAAATAACCACAGTACAGAAATTCTACTAATGACAGACCTGCAAATTTGTTTTTTACAGAACAGCAGTAAATTTACTAAAATTGACATTGCTGAATAATAGAAGTCCATCTAGATCAGAAGAGGGTCACCAATCTCAGGGGCATTTACTTTTTAAACATTATAATCATTCTTGGTGAAATGCACACTTTTCTTTTTTCAACAATCAACATAGCTGGACGAGTTGGGATTAACTTTTGAAAAAAAAAACAGCACCTCAACGGTACAACATTATCAAGATATATAATGTGGGCCTGTTATATCTCAAATACAGAAACTCAACAGCGATTATTATCGCAACGGCAACTACCTAGTGATCCTGTTTTTCTAAGATGCTTGAGTAAGTGATTCAGTGAAGCAAAGTAATGTGCCTGAGCTGTGGAGTTAATAGTACCATTTACCAATGTACTGTATCATTTGTGTGGACAGACAATACAAGTTACATGAAATCAACCACTTGCTGCACTACTCAACAACGTAAACTGGGTGCTTGAATTTTTAGGCCATAAGCACTTAAAATTGTGCATCTACAAGGCAGACATTTTACAATTTAGGAGTCAGAACCCTGCCAATGCCAATACAAAGGAAAGGCCGACTCACCATGCAGAAACAATTATACATATAGGCCTATAGGATACATATTACAATTTCAATTCATTGACTTAAGTTTGAAGGGAGGAGTGAATGATGAATCGACGGCTGGTTTACTGCAAAATGGGGCCCAAATCAAGCAAATGTCAGATGGGCACAACAAACTTAGATTGATCCGACAATGTGATAGTATGACAACAGGAATATAAGATTTAAAGGGCAAAAATGTATTTAACTAATTTTTTTAAAGTTTGTGTTTGAGGACACAGCCAGTTACTAGGCTGAGGTGTGATTGAGGAAAGGGTGGGACATTTGAAGTGTTACTGAACCAGATTATAGGTCTAGGTAGCCTCTCTACTAGCCTGTAGATACCACTTAAAGTAATAACCTAGATCTGAAGTAGATCTGGGTCTAGAGCCTAGAACCTAATCTGTACAGTATGTAAAGAGCCATACTTCAAAACTAGGTTAGATCCTGTTTTGACTTTGAGGGAAATATTCTTATTTACACAAGAGTATTAATGCATAATCATGAACAATTTGACAAGATAGAATTTCAAATGATGACAAAACCAACCAGAAACAACAACTCTATGACCAGACCAGCCCTACAGCTTGATAATGCTCAAAATCGGTGAAAATCTCGAGGCTTTGGGGCGAGCATGCGACAACCTCTAGCGTGTCCTCTAACTGGCCCCTAACACTGAGACTCATGAATATTCATGGCGGAGATGCGAGCGCAGCATTCCGCTCTTGGAGAACTTAGATCTGGACAGTTCTGACCCTCACATGGGCCTGGAAATGACCATAAACGATCTGACTTATGAAGAATGTTTCATGATACTTTAAGTTATTTAGTTCAGACTCTAGAACCGGTAAAGCAGGGCAGCCACTTTGAGGGGTTTACCGGTGGCTTGATGCGGAAATGCGCGGCCCAGCTCTGGAACCATGGAGGTCATACGTGTTGACGGTGGAAAACACGACACTAGAAACTAAACTAACAGATAAATCAAACTAAAACAAAATTTATGGATAAAACACAACTCCTCAAATATATAAACACTGCTGGAGTCCGTTAAAATTCTGTAAAAACCCTCGCTAAAGCCTCGCTTACCTGCTTGTTCACTTTACTCGACGCCATGATCACGACTGTGTTGTAGCGCTAGAGGGCGCTGCGGTAGATATGAGAGAAGCTTGTCCGTCAAGTGACGTCACGTGCACAGCCCCAGCACAGACGCACTTGGTAGCAGCGTGTGTCGCCGAAAATCTTTGATGACATCATATCCAAGGACATCAACAAATTTATAATGAAATGTTTTTGTAGACAGGGTTTCTTAAAATAACTCGAAGCAACTTGTTTGCATCAAGACAGCTGAAGGCGAAGAGGAGAGAAGAGAGAGGGGCGAAAGAGAAACCAATCTCCGAGTCTTGATGTATTGCGAAATAACGCCGCGTGAACACACACGCACATGGATCTCTCTCTCTCTCTCTCTCTCTCTCTCTCTCTCTCTCTCTCCTTCAAACACACCTACACACACACACTCGCGCATTACACAAAGCAAGGTACATGACAGTGGTGGAAAAATACGACACAGAAGCAGATAGTTTTTTGTCCTAAATTCCCGTTTATTTTTCTGGGCTGCGCACTCGCTAGGCCTAATGAAAATTAATTCATTTTTTTTTCATGACGCAGCACGCCATGGAGAATTTCATCTCTGTGTAAAAAAGTATACACATGGATGATGGAAAACACCATCCCTGGAAACTTAAGGTTAGCAGGAAGAAAAACGACATGAACGCACTACATGTTTGTATATTTAATAAAGTATTGCATAAAGCTGAGCTCCAATTGTTGTTTTTGTTGGTGTTTATGTTTTGTTACTGCCTTTCTCTCTCTCTCTCTCTCTCTCTCTCTCTCTCTCTCTCTCTCTCTCTCTCTCTCTCTCTCTCTCTCTCTCTCTCTCTCTCT
>RQTK01000152.1:288614-315600 GCA_003991915.1 Elysia chlorotica | reverse complement strand
TTATATATATCGAAGGGTACCAGCCAAGACTCAAATTCTTTACATTAAATATGTTCTGACACATCACACACACTAGACACCAAAAAGATTTGGTGTTCTATATTTTACCCTCTTCATGTTTTTTGTCTCTGAACTATAAACTGCACAAAACACAGGGGCACAAGTGACAGTCACACAAAAGCTTTTTGGCAAGCAAAAATATTAAATTTAAATTATATCTAAACTAGAGAGCCTTCTAAACATGACATGACATTTAAAAAAAGGAAACAAGCAAGACAAGCAAGTTCAAAATATACACACACAACAGCAGAAAAATGTGTATACGCAAATGCCATGGTAAATACGAATAATTAAAAGCAAAATTAAAATGGCTGCCAAATCATTTCAAGACACATCATGTTCCAACAGATGCAAAGCTAGTACATGTTGTTGAGTTGATTTAATGTCCAACATCAACACCATATAGGCTATATTGTAGATGGACCCCAAGACTGACGTCTGACAAAAGCTATTACATGTCTCGAAAACATTCTTTCTTAGACCAAACCCGTTCTTGGTCAAGTATATGTTTACCGGTTTGTAGTTTAGAAAATGTCACTCCATAATGCAAAACCTTATCAAGCTTGCATCCTATTTGGAGGTGTTTAGAACACAGAAAATATATACTCTATTGCAAAAAAAAAGTATTTGAAAAAAAAATCAAAATCAATGTGATGGAGAAATATTTATAAATCTTTGTATTTTTTGTTATTAAATAACGACACCCATAGCTAGGAAAATGTAAGCAGCTGTATGAACACAGAATAGCGTAGGGACTGAGAACGCTGAAAGACTCAAAGATAAGCAGAGCGGTGGATAGAATTAAGAAATTGAATCTCTTCATGATGCTGACATAGTTTATACAGATACGTACACCATAAAGATCCTCAAAGACTACAGAGTATATTGTACCCGTACTTTGTTTTATCCTATCATCCTTGTTTGGTGGATAGAAATAATTTCTCTTTACGATGCTCACAGTTTGTACAGATATGTACACCATAAAGATTCTCAAAGACTACAGAGTATATTGTACCCGTACTTTGTTTCATCCTATCATCCTAGTTTGGCGGATAGAAATAATATCTCTTTACGATGCTCTTAGTTTGTACAGATAAGTATGTACACCATTAGGATTCTCATAGACTGCAGTGTATATATTGAAACGGTGCTTTGTGTTTTTCCTCAGCTTAGCTAACTGAGACGTACCAACCACACTGTGGCACAGTTTTATGCAATCACCGGTTTTTATTTGAAGGCAGGATAAAGTAAAAGAGAAAGCGAATTTAATTGGTACAACCAAGTTCATTTCTGCACATAATGATACAATCTTTGAAGTTTATTTGACAAAAGGAATGGTGGGAGATACTGTTACGTGTATTATGTATACACGCATGTATACATATTTATACCATCTTGTGATGTTTATTTGATGACAGAAAAAAAAAATACTGCCTTATTTTTCCATAAGATAGGATAAGATAAAACTTTCTCATCCATTAAAAATGGCATATAGATATAAACATAAACAACTATGTCAGTTTACTTCTCAACTATATCTATGACTTCTTGGAATTTTTTTTAGACTGAGAGCAGGAAAACTTGCTAGATAGGCTTACCCTATAATTTTCAGATCAAACTCAACATCAGCAGCTTCATGGGTTTAGTGAAGAACTAGCCTAGATGACTTAGATAGAATTTCTAAGGTCCAAAAATAAGAAGCCCATATTGTATCCACTTCTATACCAAGAGGACGATAACAAAAATTGATCATCCTTTTTAAAGACCTTTTTTGTTAGTGCTGTTGACTAAAGAAAAAAAAAATTGAGCTTAAATATAATTTCAAACAATTCTTTAAAATAATTATCTTGTACAATTCATTTATCTAAACAAATGCTCAAGTAAGCCAAAAATTTACTACGTGCACGTTGACAAAAGAGAGTTTTTTTTTTAAGAAATCTCTTTTTCCAATTTAAAACAGCCTGGTAAAAATTTTTCAATAAAGGTAAACCTGCTTTAACTTAGGTTCTAATAACTTCATTTTAACTACAAGTAGTATGATATATATATATATATATATATAAAGATAAATTTAGAACATGTAATTTCCAGTCTTATCTTTTACTCGTTTTTAGCTCTTCAGTGGCTCAAAGTAGTAAAATTCAATACGGATAAATTATCCATAATCCATCATTGACTGGAGAACCTATGTTTGTTTCCTACTCTCCTCTGCCTTTAGTTTTAGCCACTGAGTTAAAAACTTTCAAATGCACAGAGAAAGTACTGTATTATCGTATAGCATTAAAACATAATCATGCACAATCTACAAAGCTTTCAGGATATAATTTTATCCCCTATTTTCTGCTAACATTTACTAATTTATCGCTTTAGTCTATAACCATAGTCTGTTCCATACCCCAGGGAGAGTGTACTAAAAGCATAACACATGTAAAATAAATGCTGTCTTTGTGAAATATGTGGTTTGCCTGGTGATGAGCAATGTATATGTTACAACCATGATGGCGCAATGTAGAGTAAAAAATTCTGTAAAAATAGCACCACAGCAAAACTAGTCTCAACTATTGTGTTCTTTTTAGCATTCGGGTAGAACAATAAAGAGCAAAAAAAAAATTTGTTCTTGCGGCAGATATATACACATATTTATATATACATATATATATAATCAATATTTTCTTGTTTCATCTTATGACACCTTCTTAAAAGCTTAAAGCAAAATTATAATAAGTATCTGGCAAAGCAATATAAAGGAATAGGCAAATAATGAACATTTCAAAATGATCAAGTCAATTTTTTGAAAGCACAACCAGAATGATTCAACCCGCATAAAAAAAAAAAAGCAAATCTAAGACCTAAATTTGCATGTCTCGTCACTCAAAAACAATCTTGATTGTTCTTCTTGTTGACCTTCCATATGGAGGGAGCTAGAAATACAAGTTAGGTGTTAGGTTTAATTTAAACCACCAGACCATGGTCTATCAATACCTGCATCGCTGCGAGATTTTTATATACACATTGTTCTTGGATAGGCATCCAAAATTGGAAGGTAGGAACCTCATCAATGTGAGGTAACCAGGGTTATTCAGGATTTTTGACGTCTTAAGTACTTCAGAGTGTATTCAAAATAATCTAATTAATTCACTTGTAGAGATTGAAAAATTATAATTTTAGTATTAGGGATAATGCTTTTCAGTGCAAAAATAAATAAAAATCAATATTACCATGGAAAAAAATTTCATGTTTAGAGGATTCAAGTAAAACAAATTATATATTAGCGAATTTTTCCTGAAAAGCCTATGTGCCTCATATATGATTCTTTCTCACTATTAACACTAAATCATAAAAAAAATACTGTTTTATGTAATGGTCAATTTCAAATAGATAGAGAAAACAATTTCACATTGCCACCACTTTGTTAGACATAAAACTATTAAAAGGGTCGATGGGAGGAAACCCTTCATACAACTGTGATTTTTTTGGGGGGGGGGGGACCCAGGATCCCTTCATACAATCACAATACACTGCATAGGGAGACCTTCATATAAACCTGATATAGTTATTATATTTAAACACTTGCTTAAAAAATACACCCGTTATCCTAATGTTCACAGATTTTCAAATGGAACAAGAATGTATCACAAAACATATTAAAAGGTGGTTTCAAAAGGAAAATAAAACAAAAACAATTCCAATACAAAGGCTATTTTTTTTAAAACAACAGTGAATTCCGAAAATAAAGAATAGAAAAAATATCTATCAAATAAAGTTACCCAAAAACAACAACCAAAAAAACAACTTCACCCCAAAAAAATTTAAAAAATTAAACGCCCTGGGCTGCCTCTAATCTAGGATCTATATGAGACAATCATGAATTTGAAATAAAAAAAAAACACAGAATGACAATTAAAAAGAAAAGAAAAAAGAAAAATCGATGCACTACCTCTCAGATACTAAACCCTGAAAATACCGCCAGGCCCATTTTTACACTTTTTTCCCCTACAGTACATGTACTAGCAAATCAGTACTATCACCATAAATGGCTCAACTAACTACACCATAATCATCATTATTACAATGATTTCAACTGAAATCTGCACAGAATTAGAAGCGAATAAAAACATTGTTGGCTATTTAATCAATAACAGAAATCAATCTAACTCAGAACAAGTAGTAGCTAACACAGCAAGGGAATTGTAAAAGTTGTCAAGCAAAGATAAATCAATTTCAAAGAAACAAAAAACCCCACAAAAATTATAAAGCCACCCCTTAAAGAAAAGCAAAACAAATTATATTTGTTCTTTAAACCGTCATGGAAAATTGAGGTTTCAAAGTTGTTTTAATGTCAAAATTTTGGCATAGAAAAAGCAAAAGCCTGACAATTTCCATCACAGAAGAGTTCCTGAGATTAGATTTTGTTCTCCCTCATTAGATATGTGAGAGATTAAACCAGAAAGGATCTTCTCCATGCGTAGCAAACATTAGGAAAATCCATCCATATTAAGTTTTAGCAAATAAATTGTCAAAGTTTCGTGTTTTTAGATATTACCTCGTCTTATCTTAAACAAAAAGTCACCTATATTAACTAGTTAAGATATAAAAACAAATTCAAAAAGTCCATAAAACAGAATAAAGGTTCCAGAATCAATTGACACAAAAGAAAGTAAAATTGTTAATTTTCCCACCCATTTACTTCGTCTTTAAATGTGGGCCAATTTGTATTTGTTAAATTTGTCCGTTCGACAACAATCTGCCAGCATTACAACAAAAAAAATTCAGTCAAATCAAAAGAGGTTATTGATCATTATTTTTGTTAAAACTTTGTAAGCAAACCAACCTCCAATCTTATCTTTTCAGAAAACGATGGGATGGAACGGGTTGTTGCTTTGCGTCCAATGTCAGCACTATATAGGCTATATTATGGATGGACCCCAAGACTAACATTTGACAAGTTTACTTGTTGCCACACAGAGACAGGGCAGGGATGTGATACTCCTGTCTCAGCTGGTCACATTGAACTGACACGAACCAACCAGTAGGGGACAAAGTTGTGAGAGCGGTCTCAAACCACAGACTTTCTGTATCTCAAGCCAAGTGCTACCGCCATCCCCTCACAGAGAAAGACAAAATAAAATAGGGACATCCGCACAACTTTGTCATAAATTCAATAGTATTTTCCCAACCACAAGACCGTGAGTTTAGGATCCAATTTTGGTCTTCCGTTTTGTCAACATGTTTCATTGTTTATATCCAGCTTGGATCAACAATCACTTTAATTTCTCAAGTAGAAATCTTTCATCTTACGATGTTGACTGCTACAATTCCATGCAGTATGATATTTTTCTGTGTGAGAGCTTTTTTTTTCCTTTCTTTTCATATCAACCCTTGCAGGTTTTACCAGTTTCCCAGCAAAGAGTCCTGTACTTCCACCACCAGCGATTTTTACAGTAAAATTCATACAGCATCAACAGCTACAATTTCAAGCGGTGTGGTATGTTCTTTTCTTCTTTCAAATCAACAAATGTCGTTTTACCACCGAAGTCTCCGATATTGTATTTCCACCACAGGTTATAATTTTTCAGCACGTCAGTTAAACCGGATCACTCAGCATGTCCCTGATTTTTCTGCCGCAGAGATCAGCCGCCTGCCGGGCCTCCATGCTAAGTAGGGCAAAGTTCAGGAAGCCGTGCGGGAGGTCGTCCACAAGGTGAAGGTCAACGGGAACGCCAAGGTCACGCAGGCGTCGCGCCATCATGACGGAGTCGTCCAGGAGGGGATCCAGATGACAGCCCTGCAGGGAGGGAGGAGGGGGAGATAGAAAGACAAAATTAGCAATCATTTTTGTATACATGCACTGGATTTATAAACCACGATAGTGTGATTTTTTCACAGATATTTAACTTTTAAACTTATAAAAATAAAAATCATGTACATATAAAAAACAACCAAAAAAGCAGATGGGTGTAGCTTTGGCTGGTCCATGTTTATAAAATCTTACAATGATGCACAGAACATGGTGTGTGTGTCTCAAAATTCCCTAGGAAAGTGTTTGTCTTATCCTGCAAAAACAAAAACTGTGAGGAGGCTACTGTTTGATAGGGGACAGTAGGCTTATGTCTATTTTACTGAAATGCAGACTTGCTCCCCGGATCTGTTTCAAAGATTTGATGAAGTATTAACTGATTCACTACTACTCCAAATTCCATATATGGATACACGATTTTTTAGCATTATTTTAAAATCGTACATCAATCGATGTTTGACATAAAAATCAGTAGTCTGTAAAACCGGCTTATAGTCTTAATCTTCGTCCTGGGTTCTACTAAGTTATGGAGAGAAGTTACAATCTTCACCAAACGCAATTCCCCCTTTCAGAATCCGTGTTCAGCAGCTCCTTAAAATTGACTTAGTAGAAGACAAATTTTAGGGAAATCCTTCCCTGGATGCCAGAAAAAACAGGAAGCATTCTTGACCTAGCAGCTCTCCAAAAGGATATATACCCACTACAGCCAGAGTTTTTACTTTTTTAATGCAGAATTTGTAAAAACAAACTCATTCGCTCACTCATACTTAGGAAGTATTTAACTCGGAATGAACGCTGTCTCTTGCTTTCAACCTTTTTATGCACAATTTGTATGCTTTTACCACTCAGAGAGATACAGGAGTCACCGCTGCTACTAGTATAATGTATTAACTGTCTTAGGACATCATGGGCACAATATAGCCGTTACCGTGCTGACGTGCCGTAAAAACAAACTCACTCACTCACTTCAGCATGAATGCTGCACTTTCTCCAACCCAAACATCTCAAGACAACTAAACTCACTCACTCACTCACTCATACTTAGGAGGTATTTAACTCAGAATGAATGCTGCTTTCTCCAACCAAACATCTCAAGACAACTAAACTCACTCACTCACTCACTCATACTTAGGAGGTATTTAACTCAGAACGAACACTGCACTTTCTCCAACCCAACCATCTCAAGACAACTAAACTCACTCACTCACTCACTCACTCACTCACTCATACTTAAGAGGTATTTAACTCAGAACGAACACTGCGCTTTCTCTAACCCAAACATCTCAAGACAACTAAACTCACTCACTCACTCACTCATACTTAAGAGGTATTTAACTCAGAATGAATGCTGCGCTTTCTCTAACCCAAACATCTCAAGACAACTAAACTCACTCACTCACTCACTCACTCACTCATACTGAGGAGGTATTTAACTCAGAATGAACACTGCACTTTCTCCAACCCAACCAGCTCAAGACAACTAAGCTCACTCACTCACTCATACTGAGGAGGTATTTAACTCAGAATGAACACTGCACTTTCTCTAACCCAAACATCTCAAGACAACTAAACTCACTCACTCACTCACTCATACTGAGGAGGTATTTAACTCAGAACGAACACTGCTCTTTCTCCAACCAAACATCTCAAGACAACTAAACTCACTCACTCACTCACTCATACTTAGAGGAGGTATTTAATTCAGAACGAACACTGCACTTTCTCCAACCCAAACATCTCAAGTCAACTAAACTCACTCACTCACTCACTCACTCATACTGAGGAGGTATTTAATTCAAAATGAACGCTGCACTTCTCCAACCCAAACATCTCAAGACAACTAAACTCACTCACTCACTCACTCACTCATACTGAGGAGGTATTTAACTCAGAACAAACACTGCGTTTTCTCCATCTAAACCATCTCAAAACAACTAAACTCACTCACTCACTCACTCATACTTAGAGGAGGTATTTAATTCAGAACGAACACTGCACTTTCTCCAACCCAAACATCTCAAGACAACTAAACTCACTCACTCACTCACTCATACTGAGGAGGTATTTAACTCAGAACGAACACTGCACTTTCTCCAACCCAACCATCTCAAGACAACTAAACTCACTCACTCACTGATACTTAGGAGGAATTTAACTTCAGAATGAACGCTGTGCTTTCTCCAACCAAACATCTCAAGACAACTAAACTCACTCACTCACTCACTCATACTGAGGAGGTATTTAACTCAGAATGAACACTGCACTTTCTCCAACCCAAGCATCTCAAGACAACTAAACTCACTCACTCACTCACTCACTCATACTGAGGAGGTATTTAAATCAGAATGAATGCTGCACTTTCTCGAACCCAAACATCTCAAGACAACTAAACTCACTCACTGACTCATACTGAGGAGGTATTTAACTCAGAATAAACACTGCTTTCTCCAAACATCTCAAGACAACTAAACTCACTCACTCACTCATACTTAAGAGAATGAACACTACACTTTCTCCAACCCAAACATCTCAAGACAACTAAACTCACTCACTCACTCATACTGAGGAGGTATTTAACTCAGAACGAACACTGCACTTTCTCCAACCCAAACATCTCAAGACAACTAAACTCACTCACTCACTCACTCACTCACTCATACTTCGGAGGTATTTAACTCAGAACGAACTCTGCTTTCTCCAAACCCAACCATCTCAAGACAACTAAACTCACTCACTGACTCACTCATACTTAGGAGGTTTTCAACTATTTAATTCAGAATGAACACTGCTCTTTCTCCAACCAAACATCTCAACACAACTAAACTCACTCACTCACTCATACTTAGAAGGTATTTAACTATTTAAATCAGAATGAACGCTGCGATTTCTCCAACCCACACATCTCAAGACAACTAAACTCACTCACTCACTCACTCACTCACTCATACTTAGGAGGTATTTAACTCAGCATGAATGCTGCACTTTCTCCAACCCAAACATCTCAAGACAACTAAACTCACTCACTCAATCACTCACACTTAGGAGGTATTTAACTCAGAACGAACGCTGCGCTTTCTCCATGATGACTCACTATGATGAACACCCGTGTTAACTATATATTAACTTATCACTCATACTTAAAAGGTATTTAACTCAGAATGAACACTGCACTTTCTCCAACCCACACATCCCAAGACAACTAAACTCACTCACTCACTCACTCATACTTAAGAGAACGAACACTGCGCTTTCTCCAACCCACACATCCCAAGACTCACTATGATGGAGACCCGCGTCAGCCCGGCCAGCATCTCGTCTGACGCCATGAGGGGCGACATGTACGGGTTCTTGACAACAGCAGCGCGACGCAGCAGGTGGAGTGGACTGTGGCTGCTGAAATTCTGCACCTCAAATGTTGATGTTGGCATTTCTTCTAAATTTAAATAAATGATCTGACAATTCCTATCATTTTCATAGAAACAAATATTACTAATAACAGGAGGTGTAGGGGGCGTTCTTCTCAATATAAATAAAAAAAATCACAAGGCTTTAATCCTCTAAAATTTCATTTTTAACATGGTTATTTCCAATTATTTTCATAGATGAGAAAAACAAAACTATGCAAATATATAATTTTATGTTATTTTTTTTTAGAACCTTAGGTTCATGTTTATAGGGAGATATTATCAATCATCTACAGTAGAACCCACAGTCAACATCAAATGGCTTTTCTAGCCTATACTTTTTTTCTGACATTATATTTTAGTAATTTTTTTTAACAAAGGAAAAAACATGTATTGTCACTGTGCTACAATTTTGGTGTATGTCATTTGTGCTACTTTTAAGGAAATCAATAAGAACTTTCTACTTTTTTATTATTCAAATTGGACACATTCTAATAAAATAAAGCAAAAAACTTATGGACACATCTTTAATATTAAAGTTTAGTTAAAAAGATCTCATTTCAATTAAAATCTTGAAGTGTCCCATTAATGTAAAAAAAAATGTTTGAGGTCAGACTTCCGCAGAATGAACCAGCACAGGATCTATCATGTCTTGCCTTCATCCTGAGCTTTTGTCTTCGGGCAACGCCTTCTGTCACCCTATAGTA
This sequence comes from Elysia chlorotica, assembly GCA_003991915.1. Classification (NCBI taxonomy): domain Eukaryota; kingdom Metazoa; phylum Mollusca; class Gastropoda; family Plakobranchidae; genus Elysia; species Elysia chlorotica. The sequence continues at coordinate 305,632 of RQTK01000152.1, read as the reverse complement.
TCCCCCAGGGGAACCTAGGAGACGTTAAACCCGGAGAGAGGGAGAGAAATCTCTCCCTCTCTCTATATACAACAGACTTCCCCAGTTTTAAGCATGTGAAAGTGAAATCAATCAGGCCTTTGTGGATGAGCAATCAGGTAAACAATAATATAGACCATACGGCTGATGGGTAATAATGATAAACTTTAATGTTTATACTCTATATACCTTAAGACCAGGGGGGAGAACTGGGGCTTGCTGCCGGCTGCTCTGTGCGTCCGATTCGCTGACAGGCGTCATAGGGCTCGGGGAGAGAACCGAGGAGCCCAGTGCCGGCGTGGAACCGCTTTTCCTCAAACCGACCCCAACCGGCCACATGCGGAGCTTCCCACCACTTTCAGTCGAGGTCAAGGTCACCAGCTCATTCTCGGAAAGTTTGACCTTGACGGGGTCATTGTTATTTCCGTTCCTGGGTCTCGACGCTGCTTGGTTTTTCAAGTCTGACCCCTCGGACAGACCTGGCGATGGAACGGTTGCTGCGGTTACCGCGGTCTCTGCAGCCGAGGTCTGTGATTCTTCACTCGGAGCCGATGACGATGGTCTTGAGACTGAGCTTTCCAGAGGATGGGCAAGATTCAGAGAGGTGGGCGGCAGGCACCGCTTCTGTTGGTCAGACTGACTGGACTGAATAGGCTGACATGGTGCACTTGATGATGACGATGGGGAATGCGGCGAGAGATCTGAATTCTGGTTGGCACCCATGCAGCTGAGGAACATGTCTACGTCAGTGCCGGGAGGGTCCACAGTTGCTCCAATACTCTCGTCCTGTAGGGGAAAAATATTACGATTAACCTTTTTCACATAGCATTGATTTTAGGCCTATTCCATATGTGCACTTTATTTTGGAGGATTTTCAAAAATTTCTAAAAGGTAAAAGATTTTACTTTTTTATTATTTCGAAATGGAAGATGCACAAATCAATATAAGGAGCTGCTAGCATAATTAAAAAAGTTAAAGGATTTTTCAGTAGAAAGCTTTTTCTATATTGAACAACACTCAATCAAATAAACGAAAGCAACTTAAAGAATAAAACTGATATAACATAGTCCTGTACATCTTTAAGTTGCTCAGAATTCATTAGAGAGATTCCCTCAGAAATTATTATTTTAATCACTAAAGCCATCTTCATTAAAGTTAAACTCCTCTCCAGTTCATAAAAAAGACATTCATACCTAAACGACGCATTACACAGCTCAAAACCGAGTCGATATTAAAGGGTAAAACACTGTTCTCTGTCATGCTTCCGGGTGTCTATACTCTTAAATTTGTTAGTATTAGAACTTAAAAAATATTTGCCTACTCAGAAGTATACTAATAAAATTAATATTCAATCTACATAGAGAAGTAATAACTATATACTAAATTATTTTAAATTTTATCTAGATTTCAAATGAAAACTAAGTTTAACCATGCATTACCAAAGAGAGAATAGTCTAAGGAAAAATTCAGAACAACTTCCCAATCATATCAAGTCCATCTCTACTGAATGCTTTTATCATGAGGTGACATTAAAAAGATCTAACTGCATTTAGCGTAAAATTAGAGGTTACAGCAATAAAGAGGTTATGTCTGAACAGAAAAATCACCAAAATAAAAAATGCAGAGATTGGCAGTTTGGTTGTATTTGTAGTTGTAGTCAAGTTGTTTTAACATCCATCATCAGCACTAAAAAGGCTATATTGTGGAGCGGCACCAAGACTGACGTCTGACAATTTTATGTGCTGCCACACACAAGACTGTCTCAGCCGGCCACATTAAACCGACACCGACCCAACCAGTAGGGAGCGAAATCGCCAGGGCTTGAACCACAGATTTTTTGCGTCCGAAGCCGATGTTCTACCCCACGACCCTGCAGAGTGGTCATAAAAAATTGGAAAATAACGTTTTTCTACCTTTCTAATGACACCTTGCGTAATACTGACCGCATCATCCTCAGGACTATTTCGGCTGCCTGGTGCAGAGGAGTGGCCCTTTATATCCCCCGAGTCGAGGGACATGAGTGCGTCCTCCAGGAGTTCCTTGCTCTCTCTGGGCAGTGACGCTGGGGAGGTGGGGCTGTCGTTGGGCGGATCCACGTCACACACGATACGCATCTGGGGGGAGGGGCTAGCCTGGACTTGGGAGGCGGGGCTTAGGCCAGTGACATCCTCGCAGATGATTGACAGTTCAGAGGTAGGATTTGACTGGCCCTTGTCAGCTGATGTTGCAGAGGGCGGAGCTTGGGGGGAGGTATTCTGGTCACTTGTGTTGGCCTGACAGTTGATTGTCACATCCGAGGAGGGATTTGACTGGTCCTTGTCAGCTGATGCTGCAGTGGGCGGAGCTTGGGGGGTGGGGTTTAAGTCACTCATGTTGACTTGAGAGTTGATTGGCAGTTCAGACGAGGGGCTTAAATCGTCCCTCAGGTCTCTGGGGGTGACTGGAGAGAGCATGTCCAGCCTCTGAAGACAGTTTGTAGTGGATGCGACAATGTTGGAGTTCTGTGAAGAGCATACAACTGCGCTTTCACCTTCCCTCAACACTCTGATTTCATCTGGTTTAACTGTTAAGGCACTTCCATCTATGGCCAGTTTGCTATTGTCTGATGCTAAAGCCATGTCAGTTGTCTCTTCAGGAGTTACATACAAAGCAGGGTGACTTTCGTCAGGAGATGCCACAATGGGGTCGATACTTGTGCTGGAGGGTTGGCTGGGATGCAAAAGAGTCAAATTATTGGTTGGGTCATCAGCTGAAGCTGGTAAAGTACCCGTAAGTTGAGAGTCATGTGACAGCTCTACGGGTGCGCCATCTACAACACAATCTACTGAGTCTTCAACACCGGCCTCTAACGTCACTTTCTGAGCATCGCAATCAGGAGATGTCAACACCAGTAAATCGTCTGGTCTGGGATGAGACCCATCGCTCAAACAGGTCCGTTTCACAGCCAGATCAGACAGCACCTCCTGGTGGTGGGGGGAAGTGTCGGAAACACATGCCGAGGATAAGGACAAGTTACTCCCTGCGTCCGGCAGACAAACCTCGTAACCAGAGGGAGTCACTGGGGTAGAGAACGGAGTCTCAAACACACCAGAGGATGAAGAGGAGCTCAAAGGTGAATGTTTTGTTTCCGCTGGCTGCACGATGGGGTCGTGTGTTGCAGTAATATTATTTTGCTTTCAGCGTCTTTGATATCTGCAGCACCTTCGGACTTTGGGTCACTGCCCTTGGGCACAGCGGACATGTTGGGACCAGGTTTAGACTCTGGATTACCCAGTATCGTCTGTGCTGTTTTTGTAGTTTCTCTACCTTTCAGTTGAGAAGAGCTCGGGGAAGCACACACTGGTGAGAGGCCCAGGTCGACAAACGTGTCTATGTCTGGGTGACCCGGACCCCCAGGTAATTCCAAGGGAGGCAAGTCGGTAGTGGACGTGAGGCCAGGGGAAGACTTGGACGTGTGAAGTGAAACCGACGACGACTTCAGAGGCTCGAAGTTTGCTGCCAGGGAGGACATGACCGATCGTGCGCTGACCATGCTAGGTGGCGCTGGCATGTAGGACGACAAACTGGTCAGCATGGAGTGGGCGTCGACCACCATCTGCCGAGCTCGCGTCTGCAGCAGCGCGACGCCAGACGATTTCACCAAAACGCTGTCACTTGCCGAGGGTTCTTGGCGTATGTTTGACAAATCACTCGACGATGATGGATCTTCTCCGTCAGAAACGTTCTCACTACTCCTTAGTTTAGCCTCGGAATGAACCTGATGCTGGACCGAAGCTACAGTCACATGATTCTCAGATGGGAACACACAGCTCCCCTCGGCCGAGAGCTTGGAGAAAATCTCCACTTCCTCCTCAGACTCCTGGGTGTTCACCCTACCCCGAGCTGCAAACATCTCCGCATTAGTTTGACGATCCAAAGTCTCCTCACCAGAATAGTCATGGGACTGCTTCGCACCCTCATCGGAATCTTCCATGGCATCAACGACGCTCTTGTGCTCCACGTCAGGTGTGTCTCTAGAGGCTGCGGCAGTCGCTCGGATCTTCTGAAGCTCCTCCTCATCCTTAGCGATGATTATCCAGTCGTTATCCGTTGACTCGAAGGATTCCACCTGTATCCGAGTGAGGCTCTTGTCAGAGTGGAACTCTTCAGTCGTCGGCGAGGCCAAAGGCTGTTGCTCGTCGATCCCGGCGTACGCTGGCAATGAAAGACAGAGGGATTAAAATTAGCCTCCACATTAATAATGTGAGAACAAAATCCCTTCTCAAACTTACATGTACAATTAATTACAGTGGGCTGCTTAAAATAAACTATGGCTTTATATAAGCCATTTACAAGGCAGAAAATCAGAGTATAGATAAAGTCCTTTTTTTATAGCATTCCACCCCAAACAGACTTAGGCTCAAAGTGCTTTACATTAAAATATACATGTGCATGTGCATAGGTAGAATTGAGTTAAAGTAAGTAAAACACAAATGGTAATTGCTTCCATGATGCTCCATATAAACAATATGGTCCATACTTATGATGGTTGGCATTGAGTTTGAGTTTGTTTTTACGGCACGTCAGCACAGAAACGGCTATATTGTGCACATTATGTTCTCAGACAGTTAATACAAACGGTGATTCCTTTATTTCTCTCAATGGTAAAACCGTAGAAATCGTGCACGAAAAGGTTGGTTAACCCTAGCCGTGTTTACAGCCGATACTTGCTTCTGTAGTGTTACGGCCGATATGAGGGTTTATTTTATGGCTAACTAAAGCTTCTGTACACCGCCAAATAAATCGAAACTATTCCTATAGGAATAAAGAAGAGCTCCACTTCCTTTCACTGCTGTTTTGAATGCACATAACAGCTGTTTTCAGATTATACTTTGTTTACATGTTAACCCTCGATTTTCTCTTAAAAGCTACAATCTCTAACAATATCTGACCAAGGAGCAGGTCCATCAGGAAGGAAACTACTTACTCGAGAACAAGTTTTAGATCTCTTAGATGGTAAGATTGATGATGATTTTGATATTGTTAGTGATGATAGTGGTACTCTACTAGATCTGGATCTAGTAGTGACAGTGAAGGCGAGGAGCCAGTAGTTAGATTTAGATCTAGACATAGCGAGTCAGTGCCAAGAACAGTTGAGTTAGAAGAAGATGGAAGTGGAGAGATATATTTAGATCTAGCCCAACACCCCACACTAAATGCTAGCGACACTTGAAGGGTTAAAAGTGAAGTGTATATTCAGCAAATTAAAAGATTTTCAGTTTAATTTTATATACATCAATGTCCAACAGCAGTCTCAATATATCATCAGTAAATACTGTCTAGTTGTTTTGTGCAGGTTTCTTTCCCGGTGAAAAAGTGGACAGTCAACCAAAATGTGACTCATGGATAACTGACAACTGCAGGTATGACACTGTGGGGGCTCTTCAGTAGGAAAGTGTGGATAAGATGAGAATGTCACAGTCGGACTCGATAGAGTACCATCCGGGTGCTTCGTCAAGCCTCAGACACTCTGGTGGGCATTGTAGGTTGGAAAAAGTAACAGTAAGTACACAACAGACGGTAATTACTACCACAATGCCCCACTTTCTAGACACAGCATCATGAGCACAAAAGTAAGTGAGTGTTGATGCTTAGCGTCCAACGTCAGCACTATTTATGCTACAATATATTGTGTACGGGTCCCAAAACTAACGTCTGAGAAATTTACATGCTGCCACACAGAGACAGTGTGGGGATAACATAACTCCTGTCTCAGCCAGACATTATACTGACACCGACCCAACCAGTAGGGGACGAAGTCGCCAGAGTGGGGCTCGAACCACAGACCTCCTCACCTGCAAGGCAGCGCGTCATGAGCCCGACCGGCAGCAGTGGGTCCATGAGGCTCAGCAACCGTGCCGGGGAGGGAGTGTACTTGACGACCGTGCACGGATACACCAGTACCGCTCCGTCTGGCGGGCGGATGCCGAACGAGGCCGCTCTCATCGCGGTGGATATTGCCAGGTTTCCGCCGGCGCTGTCTCCGACCACGATGATCTTCTCGCCTGTAGAACCTGGGCACGGGATATAAAATTTAAGTCTTTAAAGGTTGGATGATCATTTTCTGCATGGCTGGATAATTAAATTATTTCTAGACCAATAGAAATTCTGCTCTACAATGTAGGAAAATCCTGTTCCGAGTCTACAGTTAGGTTGAGTTGAGTTAGCGACCCAAGCAGTGGGAGAGTCTACAGATCATGTGCATTCTTCCATGGTCAGTTCATAAGACAGTGTTTCTGACTTGATGCCTGTCAATTCTGTAAGTGGTAGCCTTTTCACATCTCATGATTTAACTAGTCTATTTTTTTGTTTGCACCATTTTGGAGAATTGGAAAATGTATAATTTTATAAGGTAAAATCTTTGATATTTATTATTTCAAAAGGGAAGGTGTGCAGATCACTTTTGGCATCTCACGATTCAAGGCCTATTCCTTGTGTGCGTACAATTCCCAGGTAAAAAATGAGTATAAAGTAAGATCTTTGATATTTCTTATTTCAAAATGGAAGGTTCCACAAGCATAATTATCAATGCGCACAAGTGTGCAGTGGGGTGGAAAAGGCTGACCTTCTTTAGTACCTTCAGGATTAATCCAACAGAGTCACATTGAGTGCACTTAAATAGTGAAATAGACATTGTACTTGAAAGTTCAAATCTGCAAAATTTTTATTGGTTCAAAATATTTAAAAATTTTGGAAAAACCCTAAGATTTTTAGTGGATTTTTAAAATGAGTATTGTTTTTTTTTTTACAATATTGTGATTCCGTTTAGTTAATGAACCAAACTAATGGACTTTAGGAAAACCAACTGACGTAGAAACCAAACTAATGGATCAGGGATGCCAACTGGATCATTATCTTTTTTTTTACTGAACTTCTTGTGTAAAGCAGCAATATCATAACCCCTTTACACATTTCTACAGACTTCAAACCTGCCAGCATTTTTTGTGTGCGCTGAAAATCCGTAATTAAAAAAAAAATTTTGGCGTAACTGAATTTACTCAATGATGGTTGGTTGGGTTGGTTTAACGTCTAACAACAGCACTATATAGGCTATATTGTGGACGGGCCCCAAGACGAGCGTCTGACAATTTTATGTGCTGCCACACACGAGACAGGGCGGGGATACCATGACTCCTGTCTCAGCCGGTCACATTATACTGACACCGACCCAACCAGTAGGGAACGCAACAGCCAGGATTCAAACTCGGGACCTTTTGCGTCGGAAGCCAATGTTCTACCCCTGGACCACCGCGCCCCCCAATAAACTCAAGGAAAACCAGCCGACCGACGTACCGAGCTGCTCGCAGTTCTGCACGGCCCAGGCGTAGGCGTAGAAACATTCCTCCAGGGCGCGCGGGAACGGAGCTTGTGGCGCCAGAGAGTAGTCGACCGACAGGATGGGGCAGTCGAGGCTCACCGCCCAGTCGCGCAGGTACACCTGGTCAGCACAGACACAGTCACAGTGGGAGGTAAGGTAAGGTAAGGTAAGGTAAGGTACACCTGCTCAGCACAGACACAGTCACAGTGGGAGGTAAGGTAAGGTAAGGTACACCTGCTCAGCACAGACACAGTCACAGTGGGAGGTAAGGTAAGGTAAGGTAAGGTAAGGTACACCTGCTCAGCACAGACACAGTCACAGTGGGAGGTAAGGTAAGGTACACCTGCTCAGCACAGACACAGTCACAGTGGGAGGTAAGGTAAGGTTAGGTACACCTGCTCAGCACAGACACAGGTAAGGTTAGGTAAGGTAAGGTTAGGTAAGGTACACCTGGTCAGCATAGACACAGTCACGGTGGGAGGTTAGGTAAGGTAAGGTAAGGTAAGGTACACCTGCTCAGCACAGACACAGTCACAGTGGGAGGTAAGGTAAGGTACACCTGCTCAGCACAGACACAGTCACAGTGGGAGGTAAGGTAAGGTACACCTGCTCAGCACAGACACAGTCACAGTGGGAGGTAAGGTAAGGTACACCTGCTCAGCACAGACACAGTCACAGTGGGAGGTAAGGTAAGGTACACCTGCTCAGCACAGACACAGTCACAGTGGGAGGTAAGGTAAGGTACACCTGCTCAGCACAGACACAGTCACAGTGTGAGGTAAGGTAAGGTAAGGTACACCTGCTCAGCACAGACACAGTCACAGTGGGAGGTAAGGTAAGGTAAGGTAATGTTAGGTAAGGTACACCTGCTCAGCACAGACACAGTCACAGTGGGAGGTAAGGTAAGGTACACCTGCTCAGCACAGACACAGTCACAGTGTGAGGTAAGGTAAGGTACACCTGCTCAGCACAGACACAGTCACAGTGTGAGGTAAGGTAAGGTAAGGTACACCTGCTCAGCACAGACACAGTCACAGTGGGAGGTAAGGTAAGGTACACCTGCTCAGCACAGACACAGTCACAGTGGGAGGTAAGGTAAGGTAAGGTAAGGTTAGGTAAGGTACACCTGCTCAGCACAGACACAGTCACAGTGGGAGGTTAGGTAAGGTAAGGTAAGGTAAGGTACACCTGCTCAGCACAGACACAGTCACGGTAGGAAGTAAGGTAAGGTAATGTAAAGTAAGGTAAGGTAAGGTAATCTAAGGTAAAGTAATGTAAGGTAATGTAATGTAAGGTAAGGTAAGGTAATGTTAGGTACACGTTATAAGTTATTCATCTAGTTTGGAAATTTGTTCTGGACATAGCCATAATGAGTATCAACATGAAAAAAAGCAAAAGGCAATACCCACACCTGCTCAGCACAGACACAGCCATGGTGGGAGGGAAGGTAAGGTAAGGTAAGGTAATGTAAGGTACACGCTATAAGTTATTCATCTAGTTTGGAAATTTGTTCTGGACATAGCCATAAAGAGTATCAACATGAAAAAAGCAAAAAACACAGTGTCAGTGTGAGGTAAGGTAAGGTAAGGTAATGTAAGGTACACGTTATAAGTTATTCATCTAGTTTTGAAATTTGTTCTGGACATAGCCAAACAGAGGACCAACATGAAAAAAGCAAAAGGCAATACCCACACCTGCTCAGCACAGACACAGTCAAGGTGGGAGGGAAGGTAAGGTAAGGTAATGTAAGGTACACGTAAGTTATTATTCATCCAGTTTTGAAATTTGTTCTGGACATAGCCAAACAGAGGACCAACATGAAAAAAGCAAAAGGCAATCCCCTCTAAAAACAACTCATATTTTTATTTAATTAATGATTAAACGAATCATACTCGCAATTTTTGTAAAAGGGAGAAAAAGTCAGACTGAAAATAATATCAGGCATATGTGATAACCAATTCAGTGTTCTAATCTCGGCAGGAGAGATGTGTCGATGAATCCTTAATATAAAACTCAGACCGAAAAGGAATAAAATATTTGCTTTCCTAAACTAGCACTGGATGAGACTGCTTCACTGGAGATTGAGAAAGGCACAGAACATTTGGGAGCAATTGGTTGCAGCTTGGAAAAACATTTGACATACAGCTCTACAAAATCCAGAGGACAAAGCCATCAACATATATTTTAATGAACCTCTTGCACACTGTTGTTGAGTTGAGTTGGTTAAACGTCTAACATCAGCACTATATAGGCTATATTGTGGACGACCCCAAGACTGACTTCTGACAATTTTATGTGCTGCCACACACGAGACAGGGCGGGGATACCATGACTCCTGTCTCAGCCGGTCACATTAAACTGACACCGACCCAACCAGTAGGGAGCGAAATCGCCAGGGCTCGAACCCGGACCTTTTGCGTCGGAAGCCGATGTTCTACCCCAGGGCCACCGCGCCCCCCCCGTTATGAAGGAACACCGGTTTCAACAGAAAGTGTTCCAAGCTGATATGTACCAGGTAGTAGGTCATACCTCGTGAGACTTTGATGACTGCGCCACAAACCCGCCACCGTGAAAGTGCACGACCAGACCAGGCACTCGAGGCTTTGCTGACACTGGTCCCTTCGATTTCACAGACTTCGTGAGGGCTTGCTGAGGGAGGAGTGAGGGGGTGGAAGGGAGGGGTGGATCAGAGAAAAAAACACACCAGTATTATGTTTAACTGTTTGATTTCTTCCTTCAACCCTTTAAACCCGAGCGGCTGCAGTGTGCAGCCAGTAAAATTACAAAATATGACGGGAAAAAAAAACCTCTTTCTATTTGTAAATCCTTCTAAAACCCTAGATCAAAACATGAAATGGGCATGAGGGCTTAAAGAGTTAAGATCTAGGAGGTAATTACTAACCGTATTATATAACTATAACATGTGGAAAAATAACATATGACAAGAACCTACCCACTTTTACGTCCAAAGGAACAAGAAAAAAAAAGTGTTTCCCTTGATAGAAGACATAATTATGTGAGGCAACCAGGGTGAATCAGGTACAAGCCACCAATATCAGTTTTGATTTAGAGGCCTTTAAACATAGAAAAAGTACTCTATATTTACTTTTTTATTTTTAAATTTTCAAATTATCTTTGGTTCTAGAAATGATGGAGGGTATAATTTTGTCAACCTCTTAAATTACATTTGATGCTTTTCAACGCACTTTGAATAACTTCAAAAGTTAATGATTTGGGCAATCAAAGCTGCTAGTATCTAGTACAGAAGTGGATATTAGACCTGACTTGGTTGACTTAATCTACTTTGGGAGTTTTTTCTTTTCTAAAATGTCTCTTTTATCCTTAAAACAAGCTTTCAATATTATTTTCATAAAATCTTCACGCTCTTCTCTTTAATGCTTAATGAAACACCCAAAGTGTATGAACGCAAGATACTTGATTCTAGTTTTTTTTTTTTGGTAGTGTAAATCAACACTATTTACCGTTAACTGCAGTGCTTTCTGTAAACACATTGCCCCAAATCTATAAAGATCTACGTTGCTGTCCCACAATCATTATACGAACAGATATATTCTGAACCCACCTGTCCATCCCTGAGCTGTGCGGAGATGAGTCGGGTGTACACATGGCCGGGCCCAGTGTGGGCGCAAGGGGGGGTAATCGTCACAGTCTCTCCGCCATCCACCGACGGCAGCTCAAAGGCGTCTGGTCCGAGCGTCAGCATCTCGTTGACCTCCATCATGGGACAGACAAAGGACGGCAGTTGCTGAAGAGAACAGCTGTCTATATACTCACTATGCTACGATTATGGCGTAAGTGAAACTTATGCCAAGATGCAAGTGATATATCATTGTAAATGTGGAAATAAGATCTATCTAACTAAACTTTCAGATTAAAAATGCATTAATAAGTTTTTGCTTTGTATTTATTAAAAACTTGTGCACAATTTGAAGAAGAAATAAGAAAATCACTACAGTTTTTGTTGATTATCTCATATTTAAGTGAGAAAAAAATGACATGCCACAGGAACAAAATGTACATATTGGTTGAAAAAATTACAACTCTGTCAATTCTACGACCAGAGGTAATCCTTTTTATAAATAAAAAAAAAAAGGTAAGATGCATAAAAATTCTATATTTAGAGGGCTCAATCCCAAAAGTTGAATTAGCAAACTGTGCATAAAAAGCCCATAACGCCTCAGATCTACATTCAAACTTATACATACATGTTATTGCAAACATGAAGATTTACTATGTTATGTTATTCAACAAGAAAGTAACTCACAATATTTTTAGTAACCCATCGACAATGAATAACTGTGAGAGGAGGAGAGAGAGAGAAAGAGAGAGAGAGAGAGAGAGAGAGAGAGAGAGAGAGAGAGAGAGAGAGAGAGAGAGAGAGAGAGAGAGAGAGAGAGAGAGAGAGAGAGAGAGAGAGAGAGAGAGAGAGAGAGAGAGAGAGAGAGAGAGAGAGAGAGAGAGAGAGATGAAAAAACCCAGCTCTCAGGTATATCCTTAGATAAAGACCTCTATCATTCACATGCCTTTAGAATTTTCTTTTTTTTTAAGTGCTAAAATGCTATGCTGCGTGACCCAACAAAGTTAAATTTTTGTAGATTTTGGACACCAAAATTCTCCAAACAATCAGACAATGTTTGGCAGACAAACTCACATGCATGATTGGTGATTCAGGAAAATTCCAGAAAGTCTGACAGAATCGAATATCAGCTGTTCTTGTGACTTTGACCATCTGAAAAGTTGGTAGAAATACACAGCCGTCAATTAAGTGGTCCCAGTAATTTACAATTTTAAAATGAAATCCTTCATTCTCTATTATGCTCTATATCAACTCAGATGATAAAAAAAAAACATGACTAAAAATTAATGCAAAGTTAAATTAGACAGCAGTAACAATAAAAATACAAGTATTATTCATTTTTATTCATTTTTTAAAATTAAAATGCATATCATGTATTTTTTTTTAAATTGTAAAGCCCTATGAGCCTAGACATGCTTGGGGTAGAGTACTTTAGAATTAAAAATTGTTATTATGTCTAATAAAAACTGAGACAGTCGAGAGCAGTACCTGGTGGACCTAGAGCAGAAGAAATGACAGGGTGTTACATAAGGATTAAAAATGCCCTAACTGTAGGGAGTTCAGTTGGTGAAATGGTTCGGTCATTACCTGGGTGTGGCACAACACCCTTAGAGTGTCAGGAATTAAGGACTGAAATACTTATGATAAGGTGGGTTTCTTCTATTAAAACAGTGTTATCTAGCTCTCCGATGAGTTTCTACACACTCAGTCCCCCAACAAATTCTTGAGCCACTGTCTTTAGAGTGTCAGGAATTAAGGACTAAAAAAAATACGATAAGTTGTTTTTTTTCTCTTAAAACTGTTATTTAGCTCTCTGGTGAGCTTGTACACACTCAGTCCCCCAACAAATTCTTGAGCCACTGTTGCTGCTCCAGCCAAACCTGACCTTTTCTATCAAAAGAGCGATACCCATCGTCTCCCGAGACGGAAGGATGCTACTCTAAGACAGAGATGGCCAACAACAGATGTCGCGCCTCAAAATATCCTCAACTTTAGGTGGCTTGTAGTTGTCCCAAACAAAGAAATGTGGGACAGACTTAAGCAAACCCCCATCGAAACGAAGATCAGAAAGTGAGTGAGTGAGTGAGTGAGTTTTTTTTCGTGCAAATGGGGATGGATAGGCCACACACTTAGAAAACCAGTATACAGCATCACAATGCAAGCCCTGGAGTGAACTCCCAAAGGCAAATGCAAGGTCAATCACTGAGGCTGAGATATAGAAGCCATTGATACTAGATGGGCTGAGCTGAAAAGGACCAGCCAGAACTGAGTTTGGTGGAGGGGATTTGATGCAGTCTTATGTTCCACAGGGAATCAAGAGGATTAAGATAAACTAAGACTCATACATAACACTGTAAAGCTCTCAAGACAAGAGACACACTGACCTGCTTTGCCCGCAGTTCTGGATCCAGGAAGTATTTGCCGCTGTTGAAGACGGAAGTCGCCACGCGCATCACCTGAGACGACTCAAGGTAACCTTCAGACAGCGACGCCATGACGATCCCAATGGCTTGTACAGGTCGCTGCATTGACTCACAATACTGGAGTGACAGAAAGAGGCAGCAGAGAGAGAGAGAGAGAGAGAGATTATGTATTGATAGATACATTTTATTCATATGTGATGGAATTTTGTGTTGGATATAGTAAATTCAGCAATATTGACATTCGCATGACAAACATTTCAAATATTATGTAAAAAAGAGAGAAAGAGAGAGAGAGAGAGAGAGAGAGAGAGAGAGAGAGAGAGAGAGAGAGAGAGAGAGAGAGAGAGAGAGAGAGAGAGAGAGAGAGAGAGAGAGAGAGAGAGAGAGAGAGAGAGAGAGAGAGAGAGAGAGAGAGAGAGAGAGAGAGAGAGACAGAGGGGAGTAGGAAGAGTGAAAAAGATAGAGAGAGAGTGCTTCAAGAGCATGAGCCACACACAGAACAATGCAGAGATAGTAGGTCTCTCTCAGCAAGTGACAAAATAATGACACAGACCCAACCAGTACTGGAACCGACCTGAAAGCCCAGACATCTCCCGTAGAAATATTCTTGACTGAGGGACTCCACCTCAATCATGAGAGCCTCAGCGATGTCCGAGTTAAGCTGATCCTCGTCGGCAAATAGGTGGCCCCGCTGGCAGTACTGCGTCAGCTTGAGAGCGTAGTACAATACAGCCCGGAGCTGCCCCAGGGCTGATACGTAGCTGGCAGGAGAAAAAAAACAACAACACACGGGTTTAGTAATAGTACTGTTGTGGAATTGGGTTTTGGCCTCACTCAGCAGACTGGTTCTGAACTCTTAGTTACGTTTGTGGGTCTTTTTCGTGAAAAGGTCAGCGTTGATGGTTCGAGTTTTCATTGATTTTGGATGCCGTTTCCACTCTAATTCCTTAGCCTTATAATACCTAATCCTCTACCAAATATACATGATTATATAATCTGGGATCTTGCCAGATTTACGTCCTTGCAAAGCAATGTTTTTTTTTCATTAGTTAGGTTTAAATCTAAATCTAGAGGTAATTTCAAATTTTTAAAGAACTGTAGGCCACAGTTTCAGTTTCATTTTTTTGTTTGTTTCAAGGGAAATAAAATGGAATAAATTGGGTAAGGAGTAGACTAACAAAAGACAATATGCCTTTAGATCTAATATATATCTATTCAAATCTAGATTTAAAAGTTTGGATATCTTGTAACTATTTGATCAACTTCAAAGACAGGCTAATCAGTATAGATCTGATAGATCTAGATACCTAGGCCTACCTTTCGAGCTCCTTGGCGTAAACTTTTTTCCTAAATAACATAGAATCTCTGACTGTCGAAATGTATCTACATAATTGCAGGAGATGTAGACAACATTTCTGAACGACACGAAGTAAACTACGGTATCCATTTCCTTTGATTTCAGGCGAGTAATCATACTCGCTCACAAGCTTTGACAATTCCGCATACGTGGGTTCAATCCCAATATCTAAATACTCGTACAGCAGCCGAAATAGGACGTGGAACTTAGCGTGGTTACTCTGTTTGCCACTCTTAAAGAATTGAATGTTACTCAAAGCAATTGATTTCAGATCTTTTGACAAGGCAAAGAAAAATCTGCCAGGATTATCGGTGGAGTCAAACTCCATCATAATGTTTTGATCCTGACAACCATCTTGGAACAGACCAAAACAACAGTCACGCAGTAAAGAAGTAAACTTCCGGTAGTGTCGATTGAAATGATCCAGTTGGCTGCAGGAAAATAACGTAAGCCTACAAGTACAAGGTTCACATAATTCACAATGACAATGTTCTTCACAATGATAATGATAATGTTATGTGCACAGTATTTCGAACCTGTAGCAGTTTAGTACCCAGAGATTACTATAAAACCCTATGTTAACTGAACCCACAATACATGAATAAAACGTGAACAATAATATTGCGAGGCAGAAAATAGATTAAAAACAAAACAAAACACAAAGTATTCCAAAGATTTAGGTGCTGCTTCGTCATTTAAAATAAGCCTAGAGTCTATTTATCTTTATACTGTTATGTGGCTGATTGTTATTCATACCTTCTCTCTCTCCCTCTTTCTCTCTCGCCTGTTGGCTCTGGGGTAGAACATCGGCCCCGACGCAAAAGGTCCGTGGTTCGAGTCTTGGTGATTTCGCTCCCTACTGGCTAGGTCGGTGTCAGTTTAATGTGAACGACTGAGACAGGTCATGTCCCATTGAGTCATGGTATCCCCGGCCTGTATCGTGTGTGGCAGCACATAAAATTGTCAGACGTCAGTCTTGGGATCCGCCCACTTTATATCATATATAATGCTGATGTTGGACGTTAAACCAATTCAACAGCAACAACAACAACCGAAATAAACGAACATTTGCATTTAGAGGCAAACAGTTCAATTCTATTTATTTTGAATTAGTACCACAGTAAACTCCGAACTGTTAGGACAGAAGTATACTCTGTGATTATTTTTCGCTTGGCTAAAAGCCTACTAGATATAGATAGTAAACTGTCCTATCTGTACCTAATATCTTAGTGATATAGGTCACTTTTGTTCGAAATGGAAATTTGTATGGTAATGTCGGGCAACTTCGCCAGGAGGGTAAATTCGCCACCCTTCCCACCCCCGATATTTTTCATATGGAATAACCCGCCACCCCTTTTGTGAAAGTCCAAGTGTCAGTCTAAAAATAGCCCTGAATAGCGTCTCGTCTGATTAGGCAACCAATAAGGAGTCTTCAAAAGTTTCTAAGGCGCGAAATTATGCCCATTTTTCCGGGGGGAGGGGTAAGTGGGTAGATGTGAAGATAAAATTAGTTGATTTGTTTAAAAAAAAATAAAACTCGATATGTAAAGGGTCTGGAAGGTAGGGAAATAAATGTAGATAAAATTTGACAATGGTATTTGGCAGCTCTCGTTTATATTCTTTTTATCACATCATTTTTAAATGCACATGTATAATTATTAATACAATATACTTCATGGAGATACACACTTCCTTGCTTTCTCTGTGTGAGGAAAGTTTAATTTTATTTTATCGATGTATTTTCTAGTTGTCCTCATAATAATGGTACAAGAAAGCAGGTGGGTGAGAACAGTTGGTGAGCTAAGCTCTTCTGCCCTCTTTGTTAGGACTTGTACTAAGCTTAGATCTAATCTACGTTAGTTGTCTTATAGACGGGATCGAGGAATGAGCAGAAATCTGATTGCAGATACTCTATGTGTGCTCTTTATTCTGTTGTCAGAGTTAAGGGATTCATATTTCCAGAGGACGTGTTGTACGATGCGTCAGTGGGACTCCGTGTATCCAGAACTTTAGAGTAATTCATTTTGTGATGTTATAATTATTTGCCTCGAACTCGAAGAGGCGTGCTGTGAATTTGTGCTTCCCTTGGAGAGGCGCGTACTGTGAATTTATATTGCCTTGGAAGAGGCGTGATCTACTTTTTCCATTCGTTTCTAACCGGTAAGCTTCCGAGCTTTTTTGTTTGTCTTGCTTTTGCTCTCTCATTATTATTATTATTATTATTATTATTATTATTATTATTATTATTATTATTATTATTATTAT
>RQTK01000152.1:258372-273139 GCA_003991915.1 Elysia chlorotica | reverse complement strand
ATAATAATAATAATAATAATAATAACAATAATTTTCTTTTGGGTGTGATTAGAAGAACATAAACTGAAGCTTGTGTGATCAGAAACAACAGAAATACGACAGCTGCTGTCAGACAAGTGAAAATATGACACTCAAGGCCAAAATTAATGGTAAAGAAAGCTTGTAAACATTTTAGAGACAAAATAAGTAGTGACATATCATGATTGTTGGACACCTCCAACTGTGAAGCGACATTTTGGAAAAGTGTTGCCAATAGCTCCATTAAATTCTAGTGATGCTAAATCAGTACTGCAATCCCTGTATATAGATGGCATACCCACAAAATGAAAAAGGCCCAAGATAAAAAAATATCACCAGTAGGAATGAATGAACGAATTATGAACGGGGAGTTCTAGAAGCAGAGTCTTCAATAATATGACAAAACCAGATAAAAAGCTGGAACACAATAATTATTTCTAGAAAAGAGAAATACAAAGGTCACTCCTCGCTTGAGGACAAAAAACATCTCGCTCAAAAGCTACCTTAACAGAAAGAAAATCAATATGCCTTCTCTGGCAGCTCAATTTTGTCTCTGCATGCCCCAATTTTGGAAAATTGCACACAAGTTTGCCCCCCCCCCATCTAAATAAGAAAAACACAACCTTGCTGCCTAAAGTAAGATCAACAAAATTTCAAAATTATTTAGCATGGTTTTTAGTGAAGGGCTTATGTTCTGATTGAGACTTATTGTGAATATGTAAAGTAAACAAAGTTGAGCCTTACACCAAAATTATCCTTTGTACGTGAAAACTTTCCTTAAAAGTTTACAGGAATACTATCTTTAAAACCTTACAGGACACTATCTATAAAACCTTGCAGGCAACCATCCTTAAATTATTACTGGAAAACTATCCTTAAATTATTACAGTAAAAATAAGCTTAAAAAATTACAGGAAAATGTCCTTAAAATCTTAGAGGAAGCCAAGTTTAAAACCTTACAAGAAACTATCCTTGAAACCTTACAGTACACTATCCTTGAAACCTTACAGGACACTATCCTTGAAACCTTACACTTACAGGAAGCTATCCTTAAAACTTTACAGGACACTATCATTGAAACCTTACAAGAAACTATCCTTGAAACCTTACAGGAAGCTACCCTTAAAACTTTACAGGACACTATCCTTGAAACCTTACAAGAAACTATCCTTAAAACCTTACAGGAAACTATCCTTGAAACTTTACAGGACACTATCCTTGAAACCTTACACTTACAGGAAACTATCCTTAAAACTTTACAGGACACTATCCTTGAAACCTTACAGGAAACTAGCCTTGAAACCTTACACTTACAGGAAACTATCCTTAAAACTTTACAGGAAACTATCATTGAAGCCTTACAGGACACTAGCCTTGAAACCTTACACTTACAGGAAACTATCCTTAAAACTTTACAGGAAGCTATCCTTGAAACCTTACAGGACACTATGGAACTTTGGAATGTCCTTTGATAGTAACTTCGGAATGTCCTGTGATAGGAACTTTGGAATGTCCTTTGATACATTGAAGCCTTACAGGACACTAGCCTTGAAACCTTACACTTACAGGAAACTATCCTTGAAACCTTACAGGAAACTAGCCTTGAAACCTTACAGGACACTATCTATAAAACCATACAGGCAACCATCCTTAAAATGTTACAGGAAAAATAACACTAAAACCTTACAGGAAAATATCCTTAAATTATTACAGGAAAATTTTAAAACCTTACAGTAAAATATCCTTAAATACGTACAGGTAAAATGACCTTTAAATCCTTACAGAAAATTTTTTCTTGAAACCCACGATTTTGATAAGAATTAGAATTGTATTATAGATTTGTAGAATAACTTTGGAATGTCTTGTGATAAGTTAAAATGTTAAATAAAACCGTTATTAAAACTTTAGAGAAAACTAATCTTAACATATCAAAGCTGTTATAAATAACAGAAAACTATTCTTAACACATGGCAGTAAACTATTCTTAACACATGACAGTAAACTATTCTTAACACATGACAATAAACTATTCTTAACACATGGCAATAAACTATTCTTAACAGATGACAGTAAACTATTCTTAGGCCTTTACAGAAAACCGTTTTTAAACCGTACAGTAATTTAATATACAAGCTTTGCAGGCATGTTTGATAATGTCATAAAATATTGCACTGGCAAAAAAAGGGTAAAGCGTAATAGAAAAAAAATTAATAAAAATATAATATTAATCTGTGCATTATTTACTAGATCTCCAGTGTCGACCCATCGAAAAACGCCTTCCGTTTCTCTATCGCTTAATCCTATCCAGACAGCTTGAACTTGACCACTCAACAAGCCTGCAGAAGAAAATGATACCCTTATGTAGGGCTTGTTCCAATAAATGTGGAGTTAATTAACGTCTAACGAAAACGCTATATAAACTACTGTATATTGACCACCCAACACGCCTGCAGTAGAAAATGATACTCGTATGTAGGGCTTGTTCGAATAAATGTGGAGTTAATTAACGTCTAACGAAAACACTATATAGGCTATATTGACCACCCAACACGCCTGCAGAAGAAAATGATACTCGTATGTAGGGCTTGTTCGAATAAATGTGGAGTTGATTAATGTCTAACGAAAACACTATATAGGCTATATTGACCACCCAACACGCCTGCAGAAGAAAATGATACTCGTATGTAGGGCTTGTTCCAATAAATGTGGAGTTAATTAACGTCTAACGAAAACACTATATAGGCTATATAGGCTATATTGACCACCCAACAAGCCTGCAGAAGAAAATGATACTCTTATGTAGGGTTTGTTTGAATAAATGTGAAGTTAATGAACGTCTAACGAAAACACTATATAAGCTATATTAATCACCCAACAAGCCTGCAGAAGAAAATGATACTCTTATGTGGGGCTTGTTCGAATAAATGTGGAGTTGATTAATGTCTAACGAAAACACTATATAGGCTATATAGGCTATACTGACCTCCCAACACGCCTGCAGTAGAAAATGATACTCTTATGTAGGGCTTGTTTGAATAAATGTGGAGTAATTAACGTTTAACGTCTAACGAAAACACTATATAGGCTATATTGACCACCCTACAAGCCTGCAGAAGAAAATGATACCCTTATGTAGGGTTTGTTTGAATAAATGTGGAGTTGATTAACGTTTAACGAAAACACTATATAGGCTATATAGGCTATATTGACCACCCAACACGCCTGCAGAAGAAAATGATACTCTTATGTAGGTCTTGTTCGAATAAATGTGGAGTTAATTAACGTTTAACGAAAACACTATATAGGCTATATAGGCTATATTGACCACCCAACAAGCCTGCAGAAGAAAATGATACCCTTATGTAGGGTTTGTTTGAATAAATGTGGAGTTAATTAACGTCTAACAAAAACACTATATAGGCTATACTGACCACCCAACACGCCTGCAGAAGAAAATGATACCCTTATGTAGGGTTTGTTTGAATAAATGTGGAGTTGATTAACGTTCAACGAAAACACTATATAGGCTATATTGTGGAGGGGACCCAATATTGACGCCTGACACTTTATGTGCTGCCAAACACGAGACAGGGTGGGGATGCCATGACTCCTGCCTCAGTCAGTCACTTTTAATTATACTGAATTGGATTAAAAAATCTGCCAACAGTGGATTTGCACCACTAATCTCTCAGTCTTGAGAACAACTTGAGTCAGTTTATCGCAACGAAGAATACAGAATATATGTATTGTTTTTTAAGCTTCTTACTAATCTTAGACAACGAAAAGTTTAAGCTTATTATATGGTCGTAACAAAGCACAGTGCTATTAATTTCTATAAGCATAAGCTTCGTTTTTTTTCAAGCCTCGCAGACAAAGAAAATTTAAAGAGTTTTCTAAATATGGCCGTAACCAAGCACAATACCATATATTTTTCCAAGCTTATCCTCATTAGTGTGTGTCACCAAATCTCCGCCTCTTTTCACGCAATCAGCTCGCGCGTCAGTCCAAGTCTTCCTATAGTTCCAATACTTAAGACATGTCCGAGAGTTTCCGGTTGAGAACCAGCCATC
Organism: Elysia chlorotica; assembly: GCA_003991915.1. Classification (NCBI taxonomy): domain Eukaryota; kingdom Metazoa; phylum Mollusca; class Gastropoda; family Plakobranchidae; genus Elysia; species Elysia chlorotica. The sequence continues at coordinate 269,051 of RQTK01000152.1, read as the reverse complement.
ACGGCAAATAAATGGGGCTGAAAAAATAGGCACCGACTGTCATGTAAGTGAGTGTACACACCAGTATGTTTTCCACGTGTATTTTCGATGTGTATATTTTTTTTTCTGTTGACACCACTCTGCGCAGCCAATTTGCATGTGTATATCAGAGTCAAAAATACACAAGCGCCCAGAGCGTTCAGACCATGTGTACTTTTCACTCTGTTTTCGGCATGCACCAAACTAGAGTGTTCACACCTGTATGTTTCGCATGTGTATGTTTGACTCTGATAAACACATGCAATCAAGGGGTCACTGCGCATGCGTGAACCCTAGTTACCCGCGGTCTTCAAAACAAACACATAAATATGGCGACTGCAGAAGCCTTTATATAATGTCTGGAGGAACGACCAACTTTATATAAAATAAAAAAGCTTCATACATGTTGGAGAGTTGCCGCTTGGGGTCCAGCCATAAAGGCAAACAGCTGTACCTGAGAAAATAGACATCGACTGTAAGAATTGTTTATAATCATGCTATGCACACATAAAGGCAAACAGCTGTTCCTGAGAAAATAGACATCGACTGTAAGAAGTGTTTATAATCATGCTATGCATTTTTAACGTTTTCACAACTCGGCACTAAACATCCTCGTGTTGATCAGCACAGTACTTGTTGACGCGGCCCTAGGCATTCTGGACTCGACTGAACTTTTAATTATTGGAAACACGACGCGAGACTGTCTAGGGTATAACTTTACCGTTTTTACTCTCAGAAATGAGAATGGTCAAAGGGAAAGAATCTTGCAAAATGTTTCCGTACTATCATTCTTTCTTTTGGTTATCATTTCTTTTCTGGGGAGAAAAGAAGGCTATCGCCAACGTCTTGAAAAGGTTAAAACGGCACGAAATGAGAAAATAGAAACTTGTACTATGAACATGAACGTACGCATTGCACGGACATCTTACCAAGGGCCAAGATTTCTCTGTTGCTGTGTTGTCAATAAATACAAAGTTGCAATAATTATGTCATTGTAGATGAAGCAAGTATGTTAATCTGAACAAACCAAAATAGGCACCGACTGTAGTGTAAGAAGTAAGTTTTTATAATCATTTTATGCCCGCGCGTCAGTCCAACTCTTTTTAGTCGTAAACATCTTCATACATGTTGGAGAATTGCCGCTTGGTTTCCAGCCATCAAGGCAAATAGCTGTACCTGAGAAAATAGACAGCGACTGTAAGAAGTGTTAACGTTTTCACAACCCGGCACTAAACATCCTCGTGTTGATCAGCACAGTACTTGTTGACGCGGCCCTAGGCATTCTAGATTCGACTGAACTTTTAATTATTAGAAACACGACGCGAGACTGTCTAGGGTATGACTTTACCGTTTTTACTCTCAGAAATGGGAATGGTCAAAGGGAAAGAATTTCGAAAAATGTTACAGTACTGTACTATCATTCTTTCTTTTAGTTATCACGTCTTTTCTGGGGAGAAAATAAGGCTATCGCCAACGTCTTGAAAAGGTTAAAACGGCACGAAATGAGAAAATAGAAACTTGTACTATGAACATGAACGTAAGCATTGCACGGACATCTTACCAAGGGCCAAGATTTATCTATTGCTGTGTTGTCAATAAATACAAAGTTGCAATATGTCATTGTAGATGTTGCAAGTATGTTAATCTCAACAAATCAAATCATTAAATTACACACATTTTAGACTTACGTCATTGTAAAACTCTTGTTAGAAGAGATTTTAAATGCATATTGTAAAATATAGTGTAGGCCTAAAAGCGCAATAGCATTTATGTGGTATAACTTTTAGGACCAGAATTTTGTGCTATAACTTATTATACTGACACCTACCAAACCAGTAGGAAACGCAACAGCCAGGATTCGAACTCGGGACATTTTGCGTCGGAAGCCGATGCGCCATTGTCAGGGTTACTCCGGAGTTATACTCCCAGCGGAGAGAGAGAGAGAGAGAGAGAGAGAGAGAGAGAGAGAGAGAGAGAGAGAGAGAGAGAGAGAGAGAGAGAGAGAGAGAGAGAGAGAGAGAGAGAGAGAGAGAGAGAGAGAGAGAGAGAGAGAGAGAGAGAGAGAGAGTGCTAGGATTGATCCTAGCCCAAACTGACTGGTGAAGGAGTGGGCCAAGTGATATGTTGGTGAATGACAGCCCGCAGGTTCACCAGGATCCAACCTCCACCCTTAAGGGACGCACCTCACGGCAAACACATGCCCAATAGTGGGATTAGAAGAACCGGGGTCATGGTATCCCCGCCCTGTCTCGTGTGATAAAATAAAATTGCCAGACGTCCGTCTTGGGGCCCGTCCACAATATAGTCTATATAGTGCTGATGTTGGGCGTTAAAACCAACTCAACTCAACTCGACTCAACTCACTCATCCGCCCACCGGCCGCAGACCACAATGCACTAGTCATGTGACAGGAGGTGTTATACAAGGATCCCCCGCTCTCTATTTTACAAATTATTTGTTTTACGTTAATACAGATACATTTCGTTAAGTACCCGACGACATCTATAATATATATCTAGATGAAGTCTAGATTCTAGATCTAATTTACATTTAACAATTGACTTGTAACTATTTTGACCAATAAAATTTCATGTCTTTTAATTGCATTATCTTTTTAATACTAAGTAAGTACTTACCATACGAAGTAGTGCTAACACGCTTATGATCCAAAACAAATAAAAAACAAAACAATGACACTAAATTAAATAAGTATACTCTATAAATCATTGGTTTAAATGTATCTGGCTTTAGATTTATTTTAATCAATCGACTATTTCTTGCATTTCATTTAAATTCGAAATGTTTGGTATTAATTATTTTTTATTTACACTTTTGAGGCACAGTTTAACCAAAGTGTTTTTGGGTGTGTGTTATCTGCGTGGGTTTTTTACTTCATAAATCACGCACAAAGAAGAAAGTAGCATTAGATCTAAGGCAGTATAAACAAAGTCGTACGGTATCATAAAACAACGAGAAGGCTGCATTTTCCCGAACTCCTCCAACTATTACTGCTCCCCTACATTTCTAAACTTTAAAGAGCAGCCTGAGAAGAAACCTGTTGACTTCTCCACAGACTGCTTTACAGAGTACATTCTCCTTAGGTGAACTATTCTCCTGCCTTAAACTTCTGAAGGAGACGGACAAATAAATTTCAACTGTGATAATCCTACACACGGATCTTACCACCGTATATACCTTTAACTTTTAATCAACCTTTTTATACAAAATTTTTATGCGTTTACCACTCAGACAGATACAGGAGTCACCACTGCTACTAAGTACTAGTGAAATGTATTAATTGCCTTAGGATATCATGGCCACAATATATCCGTTATCGTGCTGACGTGCCGTAAAAAGAAACTTACTCGATCTCGAAGCTCGGTAAACACAGCTTTGCCTCTATCAGCGCGCAGTATTGAACATCACTGTATTTAATTGCAATAAGAGCATTTGCTGATTTTGCATGTATGAACAAATCTCAGCGACACTAAACGCGCAGTGATTGAAAGTCAAGCTGAGCTCAATGTTTACCGCGCCTCGCGTTGTCACGATGGCCTGATGCTAAGTCTACAGGATAGCCTCACGAAGGTCTGATGCTTAGTCTACGGGATAACCTCAGTCATAATTTCGCTGCCTTTGCCGCGAGCAACGCCTGAAATTTTGAACCTGGGATCTTTTTGTGTATCGTTATGGGCTCTCCCGACTGAGTTATGTGGCGCTCCCCGATAGAAATTCTTGGTCTGGAAATGGTTGGTTGGTTGGTTAGGTTTTAACGTCCAACATCAGCAACTATAGGCTATATCTTGGACGGGCCCCAAGACGGACGTCTGACAATTTTATGTGCTGCCACACACGAGACAGGGTGGGGATACTATGACTCTAATCGCCATTTAAAAGTAAATAAAACTCTCCAGAGAGCATCGGTGTCATTATTTTCCTATTATTTATCTATTGTACTGGATTCGTAATCGGTAGTTCCTGCCCCCACTTGCTGCCCGCCCACCCTCTCCGACCCACAGACACCGCTAGCCCGCGCGCTGATATATCTCAAAGCGGGCCGCCATTTCCTGTCAGCGATCTAGGGGAAGTTATAAAATCTTTGGGAAAATAATCTATTAACAATGTTGAACAAATCTCAGCGACACTAAACGCGCAGTGATTAAAAGTCAAGCCGAGCTCAATGTTTACCGCGCCTCGCGCTGTCACGATGGCCTGATGCTTTGTCTACAGGATAACCTCACAATTTCGCTGCCTTTGCCGCGAGCAACGCCTGAAATTTTGAACCTGGGATCTTTTTGTGTATCGTTATGGGCTCTCCCGACTGAGTTATGTGGCGCTCCCCAATAGAAATTCTTGGTCTGGGAATGGTTGGTTGGTTGGTTAGGTTTTAACGTCCAACATCAGCAACTATAGGCTATATCTTGGACGAACGTCTGACAATTTTATGTTCTGCCACACACGAGGCAGGGTGGGGATACCATGACTCCTGTCTCAGCCGGTCACATACTAACACCGACCCAACCAGTAGGGATTGCAACAGCAAGGATTCGAACTCGGGACCTTTTGCGTCGGAAGCCGATGTTCTACCCCTGGGCCACCGCGCCCCCTGGTCTGGGAATTGTCTGCAATGTTTTGTTTTTAATTTTTTTTTTTAAACTATTAAAATTGTTTAGACCTTTTATTTGTCTTAAGACTGATTGCAGAAAAGAAAAAAAAACCCCGGACTAGCCGACTTTTAAAATCAAATTTGTGGCAATAGGACTGTTTGAGTGAAGATTCATGTGGTTTTTTTAAAAAGAGAAAATTGGTAAAACTTTATTCAGACACAATTTGTTTCAATCAATGCACAAACACAAAAAGTTATTATTGTCTTATTGACAAAAATCATTGACATTACTTAAATAGGTTACCCGAAAGTTTTCGTGCGCAGTAAATGAACTCTCGTTTGAATAAGGCGCCAAGGATTAAACGAGACCGTCGCGTTTCCGACGTTTACTTTCGTTTCATCGGCCTCTAGCTTCAGTTGAGGTGTTACTCAGAATATATTGAGAAAGGAATTGTAAAACCAACCCTTTAAACTGTAGGCCTATATTTTAAATATTGATAACATTTTGTTATTTTAAACCAATATATGCAATTTCTAAGACGTACAATTACATTTTAATTCTTTGCCTCATGTTCATTGATGGACCGACTTGGATTTAAATGTAGAGAACGTTTATTTTTAAATGGAAGTTAAGCCAAGTCAGGAAACTTGCATGCAGACTAAATATTTTTTTTTGGCTGAGTAGTTTGTTACTTGTTACTTGTTACTTGTATCCGTCGCCGTGTTCGTCGATAGGATCTCCAGCAGACATCACAACAGCACGCCATTTGTTTCTGTCCCTACTCCGCAGACTTATTTTGTGTAAACTTAGACCACTGCTCTTCTCAATGTTGTCAATCAAGGTGGTGGAAGGTCTGCCTTTTCCTCTTTTGCCGGCAAACTTTCCCTGCAGGACTGTCTTCATTAGATCAGTCTTTGTGTTGCATATTGCATGGCCCGTATATCTGAGTCTGCGGTTTTGGACCTCACTCAATAACTTTCGTGTGACACCTAGTTCTTTTAGGATACTGTCATTCGTTCTTTTCTCTTTCCAGCTAACTCCAAGAAGGCGTCTGTATAGCCACATTTCAATGGCATGGATTCTGTTTTGTTCTTTTTGTTTTAGTGCCCATGCCTCACAACCATATGGAACAACTGGCCAAACCAGACATTTTAGAATTGCCATTTTCAGTGTTGTCGGAATTCCCCCTATCTTTCCAAAGATTGTTTAATTCAATTGTCTTTTGTTGTGCGATACCAATTCTTGTCCCAACGTCTTTGGAACATGATCTGTTGTTTTCTTTCACTGAGCCAAGGTACTTGAAACAATGCACATATTCAAGTTTTGAGTTGTCTACTTTGATGTCATTTGCAGTGTTATCTGTGTCATTTATGTGCATGACTTTAGTTTTCTTAGCATTTAGTTTTAATGATGCTTTTCTTCCTGCAATGTCTACTCTATTTAAGATTCTTTTTAATGCATAGCATATCTATGGTTCCTCTGCCACTTCTGTAACCAGCTTGACAGTCTGATACTTCACTTTCTATCTTGTTCTTCAGTCTGTTCAGGATAATAATAAGAAGGATTTTACTTCCGTGGCCAATAAGAGCGATAGTCCTATAGTCATTACAATTTTTGGGATCCCCACTTTTATACGACATACCGAATTCTTGCAGCTTCCAACCATCTGGCCATTTGCAGGTTTCCCATATTCTGGTGCATAGAAAATGAAGAGCCTTTGTTCCCTCATGCGTTCTACACTTCAGCAGCGCACCAGGGATGTTAATTGTTATCTGGCCCTGGTGATTTTCCACATTTGAGACTATCTATAGCAGTTAGCACTCATTAGCAGAGTCTATTTCTTCTAAGAGCGGAGATGGTTCTTGATGCTGTTGTGTTGGGCAAGGCAAGGCGTCTTTAATTGTGATATCTCGAAGAGGCTTTTACCATACTCCTGCCATCTGTTCAGAATTTCTTCCTTTTCTATAAATGTTTTGTCTTTGTTCTTAGTAGTATAATTTCTGACTAAGACATTTTACGACTTCACCTTTTTATCTGATTAAAGAGTTCTTTAGAGTTTCTATGGGAATTTGCATCTGTTATTTTAGCACATTCTTCTTCTAACCATATCATTTTGTCTTCTCTGATTTGTCTCCTTGTTTCTCTTTTCAATCTTTTGTAATTGGCTTTTGTAAAAACAAACAGACAAGGGCAAACCAAGGGCTTTTTTGTGGGTAAACTCTATTAAAAACTATAGGACGATGACTCTTTGCAGACATAACTAATCATCCAATCCAGACAATTATTTTATCTTCAAAAGTGCACATTTCCGTGACAGGTTTTTAATTAATTTTTGTGTGTGCTATTAGTCTTAAAATTCAACGGAGTCACAAATTTTCTCGTATAATGCTAATGAAATCGCAATGTCGTTTTTTTTTAATGTGTGAAAAATTTATATCTTTGGAACCATTAAAGATAGAATATAAATTTGCCAAACTTTCTTTCTTTCAAATGTCTATTTCTCCGCCTAGATGTACTGAGTAAAACCCATTATTTACTTTGCCTTGTTAACTATTAATACACTAACAGTAACGACATGGTATACGGTGCTCTTATTCTATTGTATTGTAGTAATACACTGTAGTTATATGTGAGGCTCCCAGAAGAAATCAGGCACTAGCCTTTGATAAGATCTGTATGACTATGAGCTAGAGACCTCTAAAGATAAAATAACTTCTCTATTATTATTGATCTTATGTGTTTATCTATAATTATTGACCTTATGTGTAGCAAACTACCTTCTGTTCTACATAAGCGCATTTGATGCTTCTTAAAGCCATATCAACTTAGGTTGGTTCACATATTCTATTGTTTTTTCTCTTTATTTCTATACATTAGGCTTCAAGCTTGAATCGGCTGTCGTTTCTATACATTAGGCTTCAAGCTTGAACTCATGCTTACTTTCCTTCCGTCTAATTTCATAACTTGTGTTCTAATAAGTAGGTCTAGCTACTTCTTTCAACCTCGCATTCAAATTGTGTAGATATTTTGCGAAAAAATCCCAATAAAAACAAAAACAATACCAAATAGATAATTATAACCAATCTTTATTCTTTTTCAAAACATTTTTGATCAACCGAACAACTTAATAAAATAACGGTTTAACGAGTTTTGTTTTTAAATACGATTTTAATGCATGTAAAAACATTGGATTTGTTAGCACCATAATTTTTAATATTTAAGAAAAAAAATTGAATAGCTCCACATCTGGGGGGCGCACTGGCCCTGGGGTAGAACATCAGTTTCCGACGCAAAAGGTGCGGGTTCGAGCCCTGGCGATTACACTCCCTACTGGTTGGGTTTGTGTCAGTTTAATGTGACCTGCTGAGACAGGAGTCATGGTATCCCCGCGCTGTCTCGTGTATGGCAGCACATAAATTTGTCAGACGTCAGTCTTGGGGCCGTCCACAATATAGCCGGTATAGTGCTGATGTTGGACGTTTAATCAAATCAACTCAACTCAGCTCCACATCCAGGGAAATAAGCTTTGTTCCTCAACGCCAGCCCAGCTATCAAACTAAATGTAATGGGTTGTTGCTTAGCACATTAAAGGCTATATTGTTTGCGGGCCCCAAGACTAACAACTAACATATTTTTAAGTGCTATCACAAAGAGCCTGTGCCGTGAGTGCGGAAAAGCCATAACTCTATATAACTCAGATCACTATACTGGTAAGGAATACAGTCACCAGAGTGGGGCTCGAACCACGGAGCTCCTGTTTGGGAAGCGGATGTTCTACCCGAGGGTTATCCCCCCCCCCTTTTTTTTCAAGACCATAAGGAACAAAGTCACCAGAGCGGGACTCGAACCACGGAGCTCCTGTTTGGGAAGCCGATGTTCTACCCGAGGGTTATCCCCCCCCCTTTTTTTTTTTTCAAGACATGTGCAATGGTTTGGCCTCGGGGTGACAAATGTCAATGATTATCCATAATTTTAATATGGACTGTGAAGTCTGAATACTAGTTCCCTTATGTTAAATGTATTAAACTGTCAGCTAATAACTAAAGCATAGCACACAGAGTCCTTTGAAATCAGCTCCAAATTGATCAAGACTGCGTACTCCACAAATAATTAATTGATAAAGTGATATGCTTTTCAAAAAATGTTTTTGAACTGTGAAGCTCTGAACGTCACATCTCCTGGATAGCAGCTAGAGCGACGGGTAGTTGAAGCATTGGGGTCGTTCGAATACATATACATGTATGTAAGTTGTAGACATAAATATGGTAATTCGCAGGCATATGCCATTTGTAGTCATAATTTATGAATCGTGGCCATATGTCATTGATATTAACTTTTTATGAATCGTGGCCATATGTCATTGGTATTAACTTTTTATTCGCATTCATATTCCATGCAAATTGATTCAAATTATCATTCGTTGTCACAATATGTCATTAAAAGTCACGATAAGTAGAATGCACTCGCATGATGTAGCTTTTTTTTCGTCGAAACAAAAAGAATAAGAAGGCTAAAGACAATATGCCATTCGTAATCAAATTTCAGTAATATTCACATTATTAGTCACTTTCTGCATCAGGCTCGTTTTGGGTTACGCGGCTGTCGTTGTTTCTATACATGAGGCCTCAAGCTTGAACTCATGCTTACTTCCCTTGCGTCTAATTTCATAACTTGTGTTCTAATAAGTAGGTCTAGCTACTTCTTTCAACCTCGCATTCAAATTGTGTAGACATTTTGCGAAAAAATCCCAATAAAAACAAAAACAATATGCCATTCGTAATCAAATTTCATTAGTTATCCCATTACTAGTCACTTTCTGCATCAGGCTCGTTTTGGGTTACGTGGCTGTCGTTGTCCTCATCAAGTACAGTATCTGCATCGTCGGGGGCTTGTGAATCTTCCTGCACGTGGACCTCATCGCGTTTGTCATGTGATTCATCGTTTTTCATGTGGTCGACTTCTGCGTCCTTAGTGGTATCTGACTTGTTTTTTCTACAGCCGTATAGGGAGAAAAATCGTCAAAACAATTAGCAGACTCAGATATCGCCAGACAGTGGAATTGTCAATTACGGTACATAAGACCAACAGTTATTTTCAAAATTTGACAGATCTTAAATTTCAAAGACAAATTAACGAAATAAACCATATTTCAGATGCAGTTATCATTTAATTTTATATTAAAAAAAACAAACAACGTAACTTAAGTAAAGCATTTTAATTTGGAAAGTATTTAAGGTTTTTTCTTCAATTTTGATGGCGAGGCATTAATATTGAATAATAATATCAAGAAACAAATTCTACTCAAGTATCTTTCTAATAAATTCCAACTTTGTAAACCGGGTACACCTGAAAATGAGGTAACGATGACTGCACAATTTTGGATACTTCTGTCCAAAGGAGAAGGAGGTGGAGAGGGGGGGGGGGGGGGGGGGGGGGGAGACAACTGGCTTAAGTTCTAGAGCGGAAGGTCCGCGGTTGGAATGCCATGATCGTTCAGAAATGTATTTGTCCAATTTCGTCCCCTGTAACTGGTAGGCCGGTGTCCGTATAATGTGGCCGACTGAGACAGAAGCGTACCTGCCCTGTCTCATGTGTGGCAGTCTTGCATCCCGTCTACAAAATACCCTATATTGTGCTGACGTTGGACGTTATACCAACTCAACTAACTTAATTCATTCAACATGCAGTTTGCACATGGCTGACATGTGAAAAAACAGCAACATTACTGAAAACTACATTATCAGTATGTGCGTAGTTTTCTGGTACAGCAGGTTTACTCACAAGAAAAATACTGTCCCCAGCAAGGCTGCAAGTAAAGCGAAGCAGAGCAAGAGAACAATTGGCAGAACCAACCCAAAGGAGTCGGCATCGGACATACGGATTTCTTCCGGGGCAACTAAAAAAAAACCAGCGATATTATTTCAAACATTTATACAAAGATGGAAAAAAGCTACGTTTTAATACAGAAAAAAAATAATGGCATAGCGTAACTTAGAAACAAAAATACAACAACAACAATAATAATAATAATAATAATAATAATAATAATAATAA
>RQTK01000152.1:244307-256525 GCA_003991915.1 Elysia chlorotica | reverse complement strand
ATATATATGTATTTATATAAATAACAGTTGACATACCCAAGTCACATTTCTCTCCTATGTATCCAATCTCACATCCCATGATGCACGATCCAGTCACGAAATCACATTCGTCGTCTTCTCCCTCACAGTAGAGGCTGCAGGATCCCAGACATCCCGCCCCGTACGTGTTGTTTTCGCATGCTGGTGGAGAAGGAGTTGAGTTGGTTGATTAACGTACAACGCCAGCACTAAAAAGGCCTTTTTGAACGATCCCAAAATTGATATCTGACAATTTTACTTGTTGTCAGACGTGTGTCTAAATAATAATAATATTTATACTACGGTTTCAAAAAAAAGCAGAGGATTATTTATAAAGTCGTGTTTAGAAAGTTCACACACAATTTCATTTTGTAAAATGTAGAGGATATAAATGCTAGCGGGTTAATCCCAGATAATTACCAATACAAAAAAAAAGTTAAATATTGTCATAATTTTATTTCTATAAGATACGATACATACTAGTAGTGTAAAAAAACTCCACAAAAATGATCATTCTGTACATTTATATCGTTTTTTTTCTGCATTCTGGCATGTTAAGAAGGATCATTTTTAGATCTTTGGTCTCTTCCACATCGTATGAGTAGCACACCGTTTCCATAGATAGCCTTCACCACATCCTATAATTTCTTACGATTGTCAAACCTTAGATATGAGTTACCACAAGTTTTTCGCAAAATTATATTATGACGTGATCTTAACCAAATTATAATGAACGTGACAAAACTAAACGAAGTTTAGAATCTGGACCCTGGATCTAGATCTTTGTTTAGAACCAGATTCAGTCTGGTCAATGCTGCAGTGGATGAATTAAATACGCATTTGATAAGTATTTTTTCCCGGTGGAAGTAGAGAATGTGTTGATAAATTCCAGTGGATATTGATGCTCCTAGATGTCAATGGCTAACATGCTGCAGTGGATGAAGTGAATACCCACTTGGTGAGTATTGTTACGTGGAAAAGTAGAGAATGTGAACGATTTGACACTGTGGACATCTAGGAGCATCAATATCCACTGGGATTTATCATACACACTCAACCCATTAGGATAGCCAAAACACTCAACCCATTAGGATAAACACTGCATCATTATGCTAGCCAAAACACTCAACCCATTAGGATAAACACTGCATCATTATGCTAGCCAAAACACTCAACCCATTAGGATAAACACTGCATCATTATGCTAGCCAAAACACTCAACCCATTAGGATAAACACTGCATCATTATGCTAGCCAAAACACTCAACCCATTAGGATAAACACTGCATCATTATGCTAGCCAAAACACTCAACCCATTAGGATAAACACTGCATCATTATGCTTCTGTGAGACATCGACCCCCAAAATGGCTATTGCAGTGACACCAGGTGCATTTTGCAAGAGCTGCATGTTCTTGTGATTGATGCAACACTGGCTTCAGGAAGACACGTTGGCAACAGATTGTTTATTCAACGTAATCGGCTCATTCCGTCGGATAACATTATTTTTTCCACCCCACCTGAAGAGGAAAAAGTTTCCTATCCGGCCCGCATTTGCAGTCGCTGCTTATAAGGCTCAGGGTCAGACATTGACAGAAGTTTCTTTCTCTTCCAGTCTCTCCATTTTCCTTTCCTTCTAGCTCCTTCTTTTTATGTTTATCTATCAGTAATCTCTATAGAGGGAGGGAGAGAATTTTCTCCCTCTCTCCGGGTTTAACGTCTCCTAGATTCCCCTGGGGGATCCTATACGGCGACAGTTATGTTTATCATAACTCGCTCATCCTTTTTATTTCTCCTCCTACATTCGGATATGGATGATGAAAAGGTGCGATATTTTTTATTGACTATAACTAGTTTCTCACGAATAACAGTTGTCATACCCATGTTACAGTTATCTCCTATGTATCCATCCTGACATCCCTCGGTGCACCGTCCGTTCACGTGATCACAATTGCCCTCTCCCGCACAGTTAGGGCTGCAGGTTTCGGCACATTTCGCCCCGTACGCCTTGCTATCGCATTCTGGTGAGGAAGAAGTTGAGTTGGTTTCAAAACTTACAAGAGCAGTACTAAAAAGACTGTTTTGGGAAGGGGCCCCTATGTTAACATCGAACAATTTAAATTGCTGTTAGACGTGTGTATGACAAAAATTAGAAATTTTTATTTTTTTTCAAAGGAAAAAGTAAACTATGGTATCAAAGAGCGACATTTCATAAATAAAGTCGTGTTTACAAATTACACACAATCTTTTTGTGAAATAAAGAGGGCCTAAATTCTAGTACAGTAAAATCTAAAGAACGCTAAAGGGCTGATCGTGCTTTAAATGTCATTTAATTTAGTTTATGCAGTTTTGGCTTTTTTTTTGAATTTTTACTTTTAAAAAGTATCTGTATTAAATATTTGGTCTCTTCTACATGTTATAAGTACCACACCGTTCCCCCAGATAGCTGGCATTACAGCCTAGCGTTACTAACAAGTACCACACATTAGATAACCCCACAACCTAGCGTTACTATCAAGTACCACACCCTAGGTAGAGGACACCACAGCCTAACGTTACTATCAAGTACCACACATTAGATAACCGTCACCACAGCCTAGCGTTACTATCAAGTACCACACATTAGATAACCGTCACCACAGCCTAGCGTTACTATCAAGTACCACACATTAGATAACCGTCACCACAGCCTAGCGTTACTATCAAGTACCACACCTAAGATAACCGTCACCACAGCCTAACGTTACTATCAAGTACCACACATTATTTAACCGTCACCACAGCCTAACGTTACTATCAAGTACCACACATTAGATAACCGTCACCACAGCCTAACGTAACTATCGAGTACCACCATAGCACAACCTATCGCCACACTTTTCCCTTAGGTAACCGATAGCAAAGTACAAAACCATTTCCCTAGATAGCACAACACAACAGCTTTTTTGCGAGTACCACACTTTTCCCCTAGTTAACCGATAGCTACAAATGTCACCACAGCCTATGTAAACTTAACGTTTTTTAATAATAATAATAATAATAATAATTTATTATTATTATTATAAGTGCATTTATATAGCAGCTTTCCCATATTGTTGCTCAAAGCGCTTTACATTTAAATCAAGCAATCAATAAAATACATATTGCTAAAACTATGGTGTAATTTACAGGATACACCGAATCGTAATACATTTCTCATATAATAAAAGCGGTATAATACAAAAACATTAAGTCGAATTATAAAGGTACCACACCGATCCCCTAAAAGGCACAGCCTAGCGTTTCTTACGAGTAACACAAACAAGATAGCGACAACAGAGCCTAGCGTTACTGTAATTTAAAACCGAGCACCACACCTCTCCCCTAGATAACACGCCATAACAGACGAGTTGTTCATAGCCCTGCATTCCATAGAATCTCTGGGAAATTGAAACACTCCTCTAGCTTAGGACTCCATTATGTCCAAGGTTTTCTGTAACACCTCTTCGTCAGGCCCAAGGTCAATTCATAGTCTTTATCTAAGGGGAAAAGGGGGGGGGGGTTGACCATAAGATTGTTACCGTTACTGACGGAGTTTCGTTGAGTGCTATGTTCTTTTATGCGAGGTCCATTTTACAACACTGTCTACCTACACAGTGACCATGAACCAGCGTTACTCTCGAGTACCATGCTAAAGACAATCAACATCAGAACCTAGCGTTACTATTCAGTACCACACCCTAGACAACCGACATCAGAGCTTAACGTTACTATCCACTAACACACACTAGATAACCGACATCAGAACTTAGCGTTACTATCGAGTAACACACTCTAGACAACCAACATCAGAGCTTAGCGTTACTCTCGAGTGCCACACCATAGACAACCGACATCAGAACTTAGCGTTACTCTCCAGTAACACACTATAGACAACCGACATCAGAGACTAGCGTTACTATCAAGTAACACACCCTAGATAACCGACATCAAAGGCTAGTGTTACTATCAAGTAACACACCCTAGATAACCGACATCAGAACTTAGCGTTACTATCCAGTAATACACCCTAGCAATCGACATGAGAGCCTAGCGTTACTATTCAGTACCACACCCAAGACAACCGACATGAGAGCCTAGCGTTACTATCCAGTGCCACACCCTAGACAACCGACATCAGAGGCTAGCGTTACTATCCAGTAACACACCCTAGCAACCGACATGAGAGCCTAGCGTTACTATCAAGTACCACTCTATAAATAAACGACATCAGAGCCTAGCGTTACTATCGAGTTCCACACTATAGACAACTGACATCAAAGGCTAGCGTTACTATCCAGTACCACACCCTAGACAACCGACATCAAAGGCTAGCGTTACTATCGAGTAACACACTTCTCCCATAGATAACCGACACTACAGCCTAGCGTTACATACGAGTACTTTACACCGCCCATTAGATACTCGTCATAAAGGCTTGCGTTAGTTGCGAGTACCACATCGTTCCACTAGATATTCGCCATCAAAGCCTAGCGTTACTTACGGGTATCGCATGCATCCCCTATATAACCGTCATCGCAGCCTTGAGAGCAGTGGCCAGTCCTTCTGTTGCAGGGATTGTTCTGCCCTTTACAGTTCTCATTGCAGTTCGCAAGGCAATCGTCACCATGTCTACCGTCAGCACACACTTCTGTCTCACAAAAAGGCGTTCTTAGAATACATTTTGTTTTCGTTCTCTATAACAAATTGCATTCGCTGTCAGGCTGAGCAATTTACACACAGAAAAAAAAAATTTTAACACCATAAAACGGGACAACGATAAAGATGATAGACCTTCGTATAGTTATAAAATATACAGCTGAATAATAATAATAATAATAATAATAAAAATGATAATAATAATATTGAAAGTTTTCAGACTGATTAAAAAATTTTTCAATTGAATTACACACACACACACACATCACACAAAACAGTTCTACGAGTGATCAAATAATTACAAGCATGCGTCTATAGAGTTGTTAGGATTAAATTATGAACATGAAAAACCGGCGCTGCATGATTTAAATCATTGAATTACAAGCATGTAAAAGTAATGTGTGTTTCTGTAAAATAATTAAAAGGAATTACAAAAAATCAGTTCTACGAGTACTAAACTAAGGAATAACAAGCATGTATTTATAATATTGTTTAAAATGAATAATAAAACAAAAACAGTTTTACATGTAATCAAGGTATTAGAAGCATACAATTCTTTAATTTGAAATTGATCATTTTAAAGACATACATAAAGTGATATATGAAAAAAAAAATGTTTTAAGCCCAGCTTTTCGAGGGACGCGTAAATACAGGATATTGGCAACTCATCTAGAAAAAAAAGAAACCATTATTAATTTAACAGACGACACACAACCAATAACAACAAACACAACTTCAGACGACACACAACCAATAACAACAAATGCAACTGCAGATGACATACAACCAATTACACAAACATCATCACACTCTACTGAACAAACACCAACGACACAGCTAAGACTTTCGACAAGACTCAAGAATAAACCTGACAAACTGGACCTTTGATTGTATGCATTATTTTTGTTACACACAGTAATCTTAGTGTGACTGCTTTCTCAAGTTAATTTCAAGTTAATGTTCCTAAATACCTAAAACTGGTATTAGTATTTTTTACTGTTAACTTGTTAAGTTTAATTTCAGAATTGTTACCATGATTTTATCAAGTTCATTGAATTATTAATTTTGTTAAAACTGATTTTGAAGAGTTAACCTTAACTTAAACCTCATATAATTGCTTTTATTTTTCTAACTTCCTCTATTGACATTTTGAGTATCGTAAGTCTAAATCAAGTTGACTTGTAACCAACTGTAATTTTAAATTTTATATTTTCATTGTAATATCCACCACCAATCTTGTGAACATTATTTTAATGACCAGATTTTAAACTAAGGATGGAGGAATGTAGTATATCAAGGGGTGTAACACTAATGTTTAAGTATCTCCTTTATTTTTCTCACTTATGTCCCTTGGACTAAGACCAACATTTTACGTCATGTTTATTTTAGAATTATTGTAATGGCTACCGGCAGACCTGAATGTCAACATGGCTGCTGCAAACACATGTACCAAACCTGATCAGATATTGAATTAAATACCAATCATTATAATTTAACCACTGACTCTCATGAATCAGTTTATGTAGTATGTCAAGTTATTACACTTATCTCTCTAAATGGAAATTAGCATAAGAATTGTGCATAAAAAGGTTGGTTAAAAGTAAATTGTATAAATATAAAGTACAAGCTGGGGTACCCGTTCATACGAACAGGCTGAATACAGCGAAATAGTATGTAAGGCGATTCTTTTGACTTCTTAAAAACTTGGTACTTGACGATGGACAGCGAATATATCTAGCCAAGCCTAGATCTGGTTTTTTAAAAAGATGATCGGGAAATCCGAAAGCGTCCTATTTTTTTTTAATTTTTAATTATAATAAATTTATGAAAAAAATAAATTAATGAGAAAGGACCAGGTAAACCTTTTATTTAGTAAGATGTAGCTTATGTGAAAGTTTCATAATTATAAGTTGAGCCGTCTTCGAGCCTTTTTTCATACACACCATTGTCCTTCGGATACCTTAGTAGGCGCTGAGGACTAACATATGTAAATGCTCCCTAATGGTTTGGAAGCCAGGCACAGATTTCTATACCGGTGAAAAAGTGGACAGTCAACCAGAATGTGACTGCTGGATAATTGACAGTTGGACCTATGGCACTGTGGAGGCTCTTCACTTCTTAGTAGGAAGGCGTGGGTAAGATGAGAATGTCCCAGTCAGACTCAATCGAGTACCTCTTGGTGTCGTCTTCTAGCCTGAGACACTCCTGCCCAGGGATCTAAGTGATCTATGTGTATTTTGTTGTTTGTCAGGTTATTCCATCGCGCCTTCCAGTTGTCTCTTATAAACTCATATATGATTGGCTTCGCATCTGATGCAGGTATTTGCACCTGAGTAAGTTCCAGTTCGAGCCCGATCTTGGCGAGCTGATCAGTCATTTCATTTCCTTCAATTCTGATAATTATAATGAACTAATCAGAAAATCGCACCAATACAGCATTCAGTACTGCTACGTATGGCTGAATGAGCATACATGTAGTTGTTTTGCTAATTTGGAGGTTTGTGCACGTTGGGAAATGGTGTCAATATTTATTCCCTAATCATGCAGCCTGAATCCCCCAGAATGATGCCATCAAGTTTTTCTGGTTTCTCAAAAGCAAGCCTCAAGTAATGAAGATTTGCTTAATATTCTGGCGTTGTGAACAGAGTTAGGCATGTTGCATGCTCGTAATCATCATCACACATGCTGTGAAAAACGAACTTTTTAAAAATGTGCTATGAAGTTTCCTTTTTTATATTTTAATTCGGTATTACTAGCAGTGAGTAAATTACATTATTGTGTTTGTTTGTCCCTAGATGTTTGTACGTCCATTGGCAAGTGTTGATGCGATCGGATTATAATGGTTGTCTTTGGTGCGTTTTGGACGTTCCCAATCAAGATAGCAAGTCACTTAAAGAGGCGTAGTAAGTACCCTAGTCATGAAACTCCTTTTTTAAGGAGCGTAGTGGTCTAGTGGTATAACCATGCTCGCTTTAAGTGGCAAGGCGATTTGGTGCCGCTGCATCTATAAGTCGAGGGTTCTAATCCCACAAAGTGCAATCATTGTTCGACCACCATAGCAGTGAGTAAAGTAGTTGTTATTAACTATGGTGAGTTATGGTACATTTGAATTTGTTTCATGAAACAATACTTTTGGCAAACTATTAATTTGATTTAGTCTCTGCAATGGGCTTGTTCTTCCTCACCTTAATCATTTCGTTGAGATTGAGGTATACATGTACTATGATGGTAATTCAGTAAAATAAACAGTTGTTTTATTTCCATTTATACAATTATATATATACTAGCAAATGCCCTGTTCATCGAACAGATAAGTTTTGTTAACAGTTACATTCACACAGGCAGTAGAAAAACGTACTGATTAGCAAACAATATTGTTTATAAAATGTAAGACAGTACAACTCCATCTTTCAAATGACGTCGTCTACTCAGAAGTGCTGAACTAATCAGTAAGTTTTTCTATTGTCTGTGTAAATGTAACTGCTTACAAAACTTACCCCACATCTTTGAACGGAAAAATCATTAAGTACAATCGCAATTAATGAGCATGACTACACTGAGAGTCATTCATGATGGGGCACGAAAATGAGCATTATATTCCCAAAAAGAAAAAGTACAAAATATTATGTTTATTTAGATCTAGATCTACATGCAGATAGGCCTAGTCCTAGTAGGCTATATCCAGGCCAATATAAGGGTGAACTATGTCAGAAAAGTATCACAAAACAAAACAAACAACTCCCCCCCCAAAAAAAAAAAAATAAAAAATAAAAAAATAAATAAAAATTTAAAACGTTCAAATTCGATAAAAAAATTTCCATTTACCTTACAATCCATGCATGTGTGAACATGTTTTACTTTTTACTGTTGAACCCACCTCTTTTTTTCTTTAACTATTTAATAGATTTACGACCGGTAGTCGCGGTAAAAATAAGATGGGTGGGTAATTATGGTTGTTAACATTGATTAATTAAAAATTGATTAGGCGATGATGTTATTAGTTTTATGACTTTTTTCCGGCTCATTTGTAATTTTACTGTAAAATTTGGGATTTTAGGGTGGAGCGGTTTAGATTTGATTGTATGTCTAAGTTTGAGACGAACATTATATAAATTATATAGATAGCATGTTTCACATGCATAACAGTTGTCATACCACATTTATCTCCTGCGTATCCATCCGTACATCCCTCGGTGCACCGTCCGTTCGCGTTATCACAATAGCCCTCTCCCGCACAGGTAGGGTTGCAGGTTTCGGTACATCTCGCCCCGTACTTCTTCGCTGGGCATCCTGGTGGAGAAGGAGTTGAGTTGAGTTAGTTGCATAACTTTCAAGCCCAGCACCATAAGGCCGTATTGTTAGATTGACACCTGGCAATTGTAGGTGCTGTCAGACGCGTGTCTAAAAAAAAATCTAGTAATATCTATACTTCTTCAAGGGAAAAAGGAACCTTTGGTTTCAAAGAGTAGACTATCATCAATAAAGTCTTGTGTACAAATTACTCACAAAATCCTCTTTTTGTGGAAAAAAAGAACCAAAATGCTAGAACAGCAGAAGCGAGTTAACCCTAGATTATTATAAATTTATGCAAAATGAAAAAATGTTGACTATTGAGTTTAAGATTAAGTTTATTTTACAGCACGTCAGCAAAGTAACGGCTATGCTGTGCCTATGATGCCCTAAACCAGTAAATACATCACACTAGTAGCAACGGTGAGTCGTGAAAGGATTATCACAGTTAAATTTTTTTATTATACACACCAATGTGCTTTAGATACCGGTACATCAGTAGGTGCTAAGGACTAACATCAGTAAATATGCTCTTAATTAACGGAAGCCAGGGTACATATTTCTTTTCTGGTAAAAAAGCGGAAAATCAACCAGAATGTAACTTGTGGATAATTAACTGTTTTAAGACACCATAAGCACAATAATAGCCGCCACCGTGCTGACGTTCCGTGAAAACAAACTCACTCACGCACCCTTACTACATGCCCAAGGCACACCTGTGCGCCTACAGTACATTTGGCTATGGACGAAACGATGGCAACTCTTATATTTATGAATCAAAATTCATACTAGTAGTACCAAAAGAAGTTAAGTCCACAGGGTTAATTGTTATGTAAATATTATTTATTTTAGCTTTTTCGTTTCTGTTTTTTCCTTTTAACAGTTTTTTGTTTTAAAGATCTTTGGTCTCTTCAACATATTACGAGTACCACCCCGTTGTTTTAAATAACTGTCATAACAGCCTAGTGTTATTTACAAGTACCACACCCTAAATAACCGTCGTCACAGCGTTGCGTTACTATCTAGTACCACATCGTTCCCCTAGATAATCGCTGTCACTGCTTAGCGTTATTTATGAGTACCACACGTTTCCCTAGTTAACTGACAGCACAGCCTAGCGTTAGTTACAGAGCCTAGCATTACTATCGAGTTCCACACCTCATCTCGATAACCTACAAAACAGCCAAAATTTTCACAGCCCTGTACTCGCGGAAATCTCTGGGAATCTCAAACACTACTCGAGCCCAGTACTTCAGTACATTCCCGGTTTTCGTTAAGTCTCTTCGTTTGGTCCATTGATAGTCTTTATATTGGAAGAAAATTGACCATAGGAAAGTCTTCGTTACGTCCGTGGTTTTATTGAGTCTTATGTTGCTATATGCGAGGTCCTTTATTACTCCATTGTTCCGCTACATAGCTGTGACCACTGCCTAATGTTACTTAGGAGTAGTAAACTGTTTCCCTAAAGAGAAGAGCTTAGTGTTAATATCCAGTACCACACCCTAAATAAGAGACATCGTTTATGACTTCACAAGTGGCATCTCTGTACAGTTGTTGAATTATGGTGACGAGCTTTGTTGGAAAGCTATGGTGGTACATCAGTCTCCAGATGACATCTCGGTCGACGCTGTCAAATGACTTTTGAAAGTCAACGAACACTGCATACATAGGGGTCTGCCACTCCAGTGACTGTTCGATGAGGATACACATGGTAGCTATGTGGTCTGTGCATAAACGATCTCGTCAAAAGCCTGCCTGCTCTTCTCGGAGTCTCTTGTTCAGGGTAGTGTTCAGCCTCTCTTACATCATTCTTGTTAAATTTTTGCAAGGGGTGGATAACAACGTGATTCCTCGCCAGTTACCGCAGGATGACAGGTCCTCTTTCTTGATCAGATTTACAATGTGTCCTCTCTTCCAGTCTTCTGAAACTTTTTCCCGTTCCCAGATCTTGCAAAGGGGTGGGTGCAGCATGTCAGTTGAAGTCTGTATGTCGCTCAGGTGGTCTGTCGTCTGGACCTGCTGTTTTTCTTGAATTGAGAGACTTAACGGCCTTGGCGATCTCTGTCCTGACAGGAGGATTAGTGTTGACTTCACTGAGCTCAGTTTGTGCTGGGATTTCTGGTGGGGCCAGTGGGACATGTCTGTTGAGTGTTTCCTTAAAGTGCTCCGCCCACCTTGTGCTCTGTTTTCTTTGCCAGGTATCGAGTTTCCAGTACTGTCTTTAACAGGGCGGCTGGGGTTTCTCGTGGGGCCAGTGGGACATGTCTGTTGAGTGTTTCCTTCAACCTAAAGTGCTCCGTCCACCTTGTGCTCTGTTTTCTTTGCCAGGTATCGAGTTTCCAGTACTGTCTTTAACAGGGCGGCTGGGGTTTCTCGTGGGGCCAGTGGGACATGTCTGTTGAGTGTTTCCTTAAAGTGCTCCGCCCACCTTGTGCTCTGTTTTCTTTGCCAGGTATCGAGTTTCCAGTACTGTCTTTAACAGGGCGGCTGGGGTTTCTCGTGGGACCAGTGGGACATGTCTGTTGAGTGTTTCCTTAAAGTGCTCCGCCCACCTTGTGCTCTGTTTTCTTTGCCAGGTATCAAGTTTCCAGTACTGTCTATGTCTTTAACAGGGTGCTTTCTGTTCCATCCTGAGAAAGTCCTAGTGACTTTATAGTCTCTTCATATTTCTCTGGCCTTCTGTAGCCTCTGCCTCTGTTGTCAGCTTCTCTATGTAATTTCTGTTGTCTTTCCTGGTTCTTTTTTCACCTCTCTGTTCTTAGGCTATTGAGAACCACACTCTAGATAACCGACATCAGAGCCCAGCTCTACTATCGAGTACCACACTACTGCCATAGGTAACTGACATTAAAGCCTAGCGTTTTTTTTTTACTACTACCACACCGTTCCAAAAGATAATCGCGATCAAAGCCTAGCTTTACTTACAGGTATCACATTTTCCCCCCAAATAACCGTCATCACAGCCTAGCTTTACTTACGGGTATCACATTTTTCCCCCAGATAACCGTCATCACAGCCTAGCTTTACTTACGGGTATCACATTTTTCCCCCAGATAACCGTCATCACAGCCTAGCTTTACTTACGGGTATCACATTTTTCCCCCAGATAACCGTCATCACAGCCTAGCTTTACTTACGGGTATCACATTTTTCCCCCAGATAACCGTCATCACAGCCTAGCTTTACTTACGGGTATCACATTTTTCCCCCAGATAACCGTCATCACAGCCTAG
>RQTK01000152.1:191678-225102 GCA_003991915.1 Elysia chlorotica | reverse complement strand
CTACTACTACTACTACTACTACTACTAATAATGCTACTACTACTACTACTAATTTCTTTTTTTTTCTGTCACGCACATTAGGCATTTATAAAGTATTAACTCAAGTTAAAATCTAGGGGTAGTAGGTACAATTGGGAATCTTTAGCTTTTATAAAAGTAATGACACGTTATAAGTTAAGACAACGTTGTACTTACTGCTGTATATCTTAATCTACATTTTGCTTTTTGCGTGATTCATAATATAAAAAAAAACCCACGCACCATAGACACACGAAAAAAATCTTCGATTGAACTGTTCCTATGGCATAGACTGTGCCTCAATAGCTTTAATCAAGGATACCGAATTATAATAAAATGCAGGAATCTAAAGCTGGATGAATTTAAAGCTATGATTTACAGAACATCCTTTTTAAATTTAGTTCCTTTTTACTGTTTTTTATTTGTTTTCGACCACGAGGGTGTTACCGTTAAAGGTAAAGTACTTATATCTAGTAATTTAAATATTCTGCATTTTCAAGACATAACATTTTATTGTACAATTAGCTGCAATTGTATTTGTAAATGAGATCTACGTCTAGAATTTAGACTACATCTAGATAATAGGTGTGGTTGGGAACTTAACTAAATGTATACGTGTTAACGTAAAACAAATAATGTGGGCCATAATGTGTAAAATATTGTAAAGAAGTAGATTCTCTAATTGACATGGAGATCGGGACGTTATTACCCCTCCTGTCACATGACTAGATCTAGTCCTTTCTGCTCCGTACAGCAACCACACTGGAACACCGGCTTGTATTGTAAGGTTGTTACACGCCGGCTTTAACGTGTAGTAGTTTAAATAAAGAAATGGGATAATTATGCAAGGTTGTTACACGCCGGCTTTAACGTTAGTAGTTTAAATAAAGAAATGGGATAATTATGCAAGGTTGTTACACGCCGGCTTTAACGTGTACCGTAGTAGTTTAAATAAAGAAATGGGATAATTATGCAAGGTTGTTACACGCCGGCTTTAACGTTTAGTAGTTTAAATAAAGAAATGGGATAATTATGCAAGGTTGTTACACGCCGGCTTTAACGTTTAGTAGTTTAAATAAAGAAATGGGATAATTATGCAAGGTTGTTACACGCCGGCTTTAACGTGTAGTAGTTTAAATAAAGAAATGGGATAATTATACAAGGTTGTTACACGCCGGCTTTAACGTTTAGTAGTTTAAATAAAGAAATGGGATAATTATGCAAGGTTGTTACACGCCAGGTCCCAATCTTTTGGTAGCTTTTAAGGAAATGCACTTGGTTTACTCCTACAGTCTGAGAATTATGAACTTTACAATAAAGGCTGTTGATCAGATTTACTATCATAAATGTAAAATGCTTTAAAATCAATATTGGGGAGGGTTAGGGCTATGGATAGGGTTCGGGATAGATTTAGGAATAGGGATAGGATTAGGGCTATGGTTAGGGATAGGGCTAGGGTCAGGGTTAGGGAGAGGATTCGGGATATTTTTAGGGGAAGTACATTACACGTCCGACCCCAAACATTTTGGAAGCTTATAAAAAGAAAAAAAAACATTTTGCTATTTTGCTAACTATTATACATCTACTGATTCTTTAAGATGATATTCTTTTGTATTGACAAATAACCAAAACACAAACCCTCGACAATGTTGATTTTAAAGCATTTACAATATTGATTCTAGATGTATTCAACAGCCCCCATTGTGACGTTCATAATTTTCATACTGTATGAGTAAACAAAGTATATTTCCGGCGCACTGTGTGGACGATTCGATTACTAAATAAATTGTGTGAACGATATCATAGGAAATAATGAAACATTGTTACATCTAATTTAGTTCTAGAACGGCTAGGCTTGTGAAAGTTAAAGGCGGAAAGGCGGCACTGCAAAAGATAGATTATTTTATCTAATTTTATCGTGTAGTATACATGTAGTGTAGCTTAGTAATACCAAAATACTACACTATCCTGGTCACATTAATTTATATAGCAGTGCCCTTTTATTACTAAGCTATACCAAACTATTATGGTCACACCTATGCTACGCAAACAGGTGCAAGGTAAATCAAGTTATACCACATTATCCTCGTCTCAATAAGTTATACCACATTATCCTCGTCTCAATAAGTTATACCACATTATCCTCGTCTCAATAAGTTATACCACATTATCCTCGTCTCAATAAGTTATACCACATTATCCTCGTCTCAATAAGTTATACCACATTATCCTCGTCTCAATAAGTTATACCACAGTACTCGTGTCAATAAGTTATACCACATTATCCTCGTCTCAATAAGTTATGCCACAGTATCATCGTCTCAATAAGTTATGCCACAGTATCCTCGTCTCAATAAGTTATACCACATTATCCTCATGTCAATAAGTTATACCACCTCATCTCAATAAGTTATACCACATTATCCTCGTCTCAATAAGTTATGACACATTATCCTCGTCTCAATAAGTTATACCACATTATCCTCATCTCAATAAGTTATACCACAATATTCTTAGGCGCTTTAGACCTATACTGTCTATAATTTATAATCTGCATAAAAATCCCTATAAACAAGAGTTTTACAAGGACGATGACAGAAGTCTAAAATGTGTGTATTTTAACAAATTTGATTTGTTTAGATTAAAATAACTTGCCTCATCTACAATGCCATATTGCAACTTTAAATTTATTGACACCACAGCGATGGATAAACCTTTCTAACACTGATTAAGTTCATGTTTAAAGAACAAGTTTCTATATAAATATTTTCAACTTTTTCAAGACGTTGGCGATAGCCTTCTTTTCTCCCCAGGACTTGCTTGTGTAAATCCTACAAGTCCCCATGTAACGTGGTAACCAAAAGAAACAATGATAGTACGGTAACATTTTGCAAGATTCCTTCCATTTGACCACTTTCAATTTTTAGGGTAAAAACGGTAAAGTTATACCCTAGACAGTCTCGCGTCGTGTTTCTAATAATTAAAAGTTCAGTCGAGTCTAGAATGCCTAGGACCGCGTCAACAAGTACTGTGCTGATCAACATGAGGATGTTAAGCGCTGAGTTGTGAAAACGTTAAAAATGCATAGCATGATTATAAACACTTCTTACAGTCGATGTCTATTTTCTCAGGAACAGCTGTTTGCCTTTATGGCTGGACCCCAAGCGGCAATTCTCCAACATGTATGCAGGCTTACGTGAGTGAAAAAAAGACTTGGACTGACGCGCAGGCTTCTTGCAGGAAGAGAGACGGAGATTTGGTGACACACACTGATGGGCCGAAGCTGAAAGCAATTAAAAGTATGGTTGCTTGGTTACGGTTATATTAAGAATACTCTTTAAATTTTCGTTGTATGGGTGGCTTAAAAAAAACAAACAAACCAAGCTTAGAGTAATTGATAGCATTAGCAATGTGCTTCCTTACGGGCAAATAATACCTTTAAATTTCTGTTGTCTAAGAAGCTTAAAAAAACAACAACAAATCAATCAAAGCTTGAAATAATATGGTATCGTGTTTGATTCTCGCCATAGATTGCGCTTTAAAGTTTGTTGTCTAAGAAGCTTACAAAAAAAAACAACAACAAACGAGCCCCAAGACTGTGGAGAGGATCAGGGGTTCCCGGCCTTTGTTGCGCTGGCGAATCTGTTCCTGAAGGAACCAGTTGATCTTGATATCTGTCTCGTACATGCTGCATGGGACCTAGATCTTCCAGTGGAATAGTTGGTGTGAGATCGTGATGCTTCTCCCCAGCCCGCAGCAACCGTAGGTTGCGCCGAAGCGTTGAGTTGTTGGTCTTGATGAAGTAAGACCGCGGAGTTGAACTTGAAGCCTCAGAAATTACTTGAGCTAGCTCCCAAACTCATTTGTGCCGATGTACGACCCCATCGCCATCGTGCAGTGTTGGCAGCCTATGGGTATATTGGCCATTCCACTCTTTTCTGTTGCTCTTATTGACTTTCTCACTCAAAACCTTTATCTTTGTGATAGGGAAGAGTTCTGATTCTTCGCCCTATCAGAAACGCTGTTGGAAAATTTGAATTACCATTGGGTGTTGCTCTGTAAATCATAATAGCAGTATCTGTGTCTTGATTGCTCTCTATGGCTTTCTTGAATAGCCTCTTCAGAGTCTGTACGTTTATTTCAATAAATCCATTTGACTACGGAAAGTTTGACTGGTTGTTATGAGTTCAAAGTTCCATTTTTGTGTAAAGATTGTAAAAGTTCTTGATGAGAATTGAGGACCATTACTTGAAACTAGCCAAATTGGCACTCCATGTCTGTCGAATGCAGTTTTCATGTGTTTGAATTCACCTTGTGGTCGCCTATAGTTTGGATACATCAAAGAATTTTGAGTAATAGTCACACATAAACAGAAAATCTTTTCCATTGAATTGAAGTAGATCACTAGCATACTTAGTCCATTGTTAAATAGGGACATTGTGTTCCCGTAACGGTTCTCTTGCTTGTGCGTTTCTATGTCTTTGACATATACCGCAGCTGCTGACTCTTTCAGCAGTATCTTTTAGCGTCCCTGGTAAAAAAATAGCAGTTTTGACTCTGTTCCCTGATATTTCTATTCCCAGGTGTCCCATATGTATTATGTCTAGCATCTCTTGCATCATTGTTTCTGAAATTATTAGCTGATCCCTTTTAAGAGCAGACCAACACATTCTGTAATAATTATCTTCTCGGACAGGCGATAGTATTTCTCTTGGAATCTTTCTCATTGTTCCAGGCCATTCCTCTATCTGTAATTTGAGTTTGTTCAGAGTCACGCTTGTTTCTTGTTTTTCTTTTATTTCTTTAATTTTCTGTGGCGTAGCATGAAGTTTTTTAATGACCGAATTTAGAAAAGCATTTACTTCTTCTTCTGAAATCTTAGACATTTCTTGTTTTTGTTGGTCTCAACAGCGTGTTTGAAAGTACTTGTTCTGTCCCCTTCTTGTAGATAACTTCAATATCATACAATCCCATTCTCAACAGAAATCGCTGAGTTCTTGCCAGGCATTTATTAAATGGATTTTTAGTTATAGCTACCATATGCTTGTGGTATGTCATTACTTTGACCTTCTTTCCGTACACATATTGATGGATACGCTCCAGCGCATACAGGATTGGCAGGATCCCCTTTTCAATCATATCAAGCATATCCTCTTGGAACAGCCCGGCCCTAATCAATCTTTGCTTGCATCAAATTCTACTTTGACTTGTTTCTGCACATCAAAAACTTTCAAAGTTGGACTTGATGTAAGGGTTTCTTTAAGTTTCTGTATCGCTGCATCATGTTTGGGCAATCACAGCAGTTCTCTAAGTGGTGCTGTTTTTGATGTGACATATCTGTGATGAGTTTCATCAAGTAGGTTACCGTGCCAAAAAAACTCATTAATTCTTGCTTGTTGAGGCATCAAGTTTAGAGCAATATTTTGCTCCTGCCATTTTGGTTAATATCGCATCTACTGTTGGAATCTGACAATATTCTCTTTTCAAAACAATGTTCAATTTCTGGGGATCCAGACAGATGCGGACTGTGCCATTTGGTTTGTCTACAACAACGATAGGGTTGACCCAATTAGTGGGTTTCCCCCCCTTTATTATGACGCCCACTTTCCCTATTCTTTTCAAGTTTATTCTCAGCCTTTTCTCTTTGAGCGAATGGTATCTTCCTTGCTGCTGCCACTACTGGCTCTATTTTGTCATCTATTCTCATGTAATACGGGGTTTTCAGAGTACCTAGTTCTCCAAATGTATCTGTGTCTGACAATTGTATGTTCTGCCACACACGAGACAGGGCGGGGATACCATGACACCTGCCTCAGCCGGTCACATTAAACTGATACCGACCCAACCAGTAGGGAGTGCAATCGCCAGGGCTCGAATCCGGAACTTTTGCGTCGGAAGCCGATGTTCTACCACAAATTCATCGCCTGGGGTCAAATATTCTAATATTTTGTGCTCTCTAACTTTATCAATTTTTTACTGTAATTTATAACATGACTATTATTACATAATGGGTTCACCTTGTCTGAAAAAAAAATCAAACATAATCCCCGTACCCAAAAAGTGTAATGTATGAGCGATCTTCGCCCTATCGCGTTGACTTCATGTGTCATGAACGTTTTTGAA
Source organism: Elysia chlorotica (assembly GCA_003991915.1). Taxonomy (NCBI): domain Eukaryota; kingdom Metazoa; phylum Mollusca; class Gastropoda; family Plakobranchidae; genus Elysia; species Elysia chlorotica. The sequence continues at coordinate 218,961 of RQTK01000152.1, read as the reverse complement.
AGATGTGTACTGTTTCATTTTCAACCCCTATATCCTCTCCAGTTTGCATGCCTCTAGCCAAAAGAAATGTCGAAGCTATCTTACATGTCATGAACAATATTTTCCAGAACTTGGTAAAACCTGGCACATGTATACGCTTAATGCTTTGTTTTTTCTCTAGTGCTTTCTATACTATACAGCCCCATGTGCTTTGCGATAAGCTGTTGTATAACATTTTTCCATCCACTATTCTCTGGACTCTAGACTATCTGACTGTCCGACCTCAGTTAGTATAACCTAACCCATCCGTTACCTTTGACACAGTTATGACAAATACTGGCGCATCCCAAATAAACATTTATTTCCCCTTTTCTTTTTGTGGATCTACACTTCTGACTGCAAACCGACAAGCGACAGCTGCTTTATCGACCAAGACACCGATTATTAGCAAGAGATAAACGCATTTGTTGGGTGGTGTGAACACAACTTTCTTGCTCTTAATATATACAAAACAAAAGAAATGGTTACCGATTTTAGGAAAAAGTCCAAACCAGGGTATTATACACATACAGAACAAATAAGTAGAGTCGGTACTTATTTTAAGTATTTTGGGGTTATGGTTGACCGTATACTTACTTGGAGCCAGAACACATAAAATATGAAAAAGAAACTAAAACCTCATATATACTATTTAAGGAAATTAAGATCTTTTAATGTTGATAACACATTATTACAAATCTTTATACGTTTTTTTCTAGTGTTCTAACCTATGGGATCATATTTTGGGCGAAAATTTGTTGAAACAAGATCGGGATAAACTGAAAAAGACAATTAAATAAACAGAAGGAGTGGTAGGTAGAGAACAAAATGATATTGACACGGTAAAGAAAAACCCAACAGATCCCCTCTGTGATGAGTATGACAGTCGACTGATTTAACGAGGTGGGAAATGTAGGATGCCACGGGTTCGAACCTACATATATGGATATTCTTTTGAGTGAAGCTTTGTGGCTAGCTTAAACGAGCTTTTCAGAAGGATTTGAATATAGTTTATTACAAGTTATTGCGATTTATATTGACCAATCTCTTACATGTGAATATGTTAAAAGAGATTATCAGAAGAGTTTCTGTCTAATTTCATTACTTTTTATTTGCCTACATTTTTACTTCTGTTAATCCTAAACTGGAATTTTAGAAGAGACTAATTAAAAAGAAATAATTATAATGTGTTTTAAAATTCTTAAATAATGTTAATATTTTTACACATTTTTTGTGAGTTCATTGCATCATGTTTCTGCTATCTCTACTTGTACACTATAGCATAAACTATTTATCTATGTAATATTGTACTTTTTTATGCTAACTTACCCTGTATCTGAAATTTTCCCACGAGTAATTAATAATGTAGTCTGTATTTTGTATTCTTCTTTGCGATAAACTGGCACAAGTGATAGAGCATTGGTCCCCACATCGGGAGACCCGCGGTTCAAATCCCACGATCGACAGACTTTATTTATCCGATTCAGTATAATGTGACCGACTAAGACTGGAGTCATGGTATCCCCGCCCTGTCTCGTGTGTGGCAGCACATAAGGTTGTCAAACGTCAGTCTTGTGGCCTCTTCAAAATATAGTCTATATAGTGCATACGAACTAAATCCACATTTATTTGAACAAGCCTTTCATAAAAGTATTATTTTCTTCTGCAGACATGTTGGGTGATGATCAATTTAATGTCTGGATAGGACTAAGCGATACAGACACCGAAGACGTCTTTCTATGGTCGGACACTGGAGAACAAGTAAATACTGCACAGATTTTGTTATTTTTTTCCCATTACGCTTTACCCTTTATAACATTATCAAAAATGCCTGCAAAGCTTGTATATTACTTTATGTAAGGTTTAAAAATGGTTTTCCGTAAAGATCTAAGAATAGTTTACTGTCATGTGTTAAGAAAAGCTTACTGTCATGTGTTAAGAAAAGCTTACTGTCATGTGTTAAGAATAGTTTACTGTCATGTGTTAAGAAAAGCTTACTGTCATGTGTTAAAAATAGTTTTCTCTAAAGTTTTAAGAACGGTTTTATTTAACATTTTATAAATAGTGTTCTGTTATGTTTCAATAAAATGTTAAGAATAATCTTCTGAAATGATCCAATAATAGGTTTAGATAGTATGTTTAAAATAGTTTTCTGTAAGGTTTTAAGAATAGTTTTCTGTAAGGATTTAAAGATAATTTTCCCTGTGCGGTGTAAAGCATATTTTCCTGTAACTGTAAGGTTTTAAACTCTGCTTCCTCTAAGATTTTTAGTATAAATTCCTGTAATGTTTTAAGGTTATTTTTCCTGTAATAATTTAAGTATGCTTTTCTGCATAGTTTTATAGATAGTGTTCTGTAAGTTTTCAAGGATAGTTTCTTGTAAGTTTTTAAGGATAGTTTCCACGTACAATAATTATGAAGGATACTCGATTTTGTTTACTTTACTATTCCCAATAAGTCTCTATCAGAACATAAGCCCTTCACTAAAAACCATGATAAATAATTTTGAAGTTTTGTTTACCTTACTTTAGTCAACACAGTTGTATTTTTTTAGGTGGGGGAGGCAATTGTGTTTGTAATATTTCAAAATCGGCGCATGTAAAGACAAAATTGAGATAGCATGGAGGGCAAATTGATTCTCTTTCTGTTTTTTTACCTTGCGGCTTGTTTATTTGTGTGTATAATATCTTTTACTTGGGCAATCTATATAATTTATAGTCCTTTTTAATGATTTTATTGGCTGAGTTTTGATGACTTGATCGAAAGTTTTCGTTGGACTTTGAAAGCATGAGCTATCTTGTCCATCTTTATGCAGGGACTGCAGTACTGATTTAGCATCACTAGAATTTAATGGTTTGGGGTGTGTAACGATGTTGATATATTCCCCAAAATGTCTACAAGCTTCTTTTTACCTTTTAGCCTTAAGTATCATTTTTTGTAATATCTGACAGCAGCTGTTGTAGTTCTCTGTTGGCTCTGATCTCACAAGCTTCAGTTTGTGTTATTCTAATCACACCCAAAAAAAGCGGATGGCGTTGTTTTTATGCGTGCTGACTAAAAGACTAGATTAAGGTCCATGATAGAGCGAAATAACTCATGAAATTTGTTTTAAGAGTGTTCCCATGCTTCAGTTCTTTTTTGCTTCACCCTGGAGGTTCCTATGTTGTGTTTTAATGTAATTGTGCACTCTAAGCGGTGAAGAGTTCTAAACTTACTTCACGCTTAGAAGTCTGTTAGTGTCCGGTGCGGTGCTTGTCCTTGGTGAAACGTAGTGCTGGGCTGAAATTTGTAAATAAGAACCGATCGACCAGGTACCTACATCCGGCGGAACAGGTACACCAGTACGCGCGGTACATTGGGCTGGTACTTTTCCTGTTCCTAAAACTGTTATTATTCCTGCACCTGTGATTGTGTAACGGTCACTGTTTCTATAACTGCAAGATACCTTTCTCGCCCTTTTCTTCTGGTTATGACTGCATACTCTGTTACAATCTATGTACGATATAATTTTGTAAAACTTACTGCCAAAAATAGTACCGGATAAGGTACATGACAGTGATTATGTAATATGGACTGGTTACTACCGGAACAAGTGCATGTGATCCAGTTCCGGTCCAGGTATCGTTACATTAATATGTTCCGATTGTCTTGCTTAGTCTGCCAGCAGCTTTGCAGATGGGCAGGAGCGGTCTTGCCTTTTCCGTGTACGATCAGGTAGGGTTCTGTCCTACGTGAGCTACGCTGGAGAGAAGCGAAGTTTCTCCAGTCAAGGCCTGGTCATCAACTTTGGACGAAACATTTTACAAAAACAGTTTCTTGGAAGGTTTCAATAATAGTTTTCTATGGGGTTTTAATAAAAGTCTCCTGTAGGGTTTAAAAAAGTTCATTGAAGGTTTCAATGAAAGTATCTGTAAGGTTTCAATAGATGTCTCCAAGAACATTCCAATAACAGTCTCCAATAAGGGTTTAAATGTCAGTTTCCTATAGGGTTTCAATTTTAAAATAACCGTTTTCTGTATAAGTCTCCTGTAAGGTTTCAAGAACATTATTCTGTAGTGTTTCCATAACAAGTCTCATGTAATGTTTTAATAAAACTCCCCTGTATGGTTTCAATAACAGTTTCCTTTAATGTTAAAATGAAAGTCTACTGTTTCAAAAAAAGACTCCTGTAAAGTTTCAATAACTGTATACTGTACGACCGAAATATAAATTTCCTATAGGGTTTAAAATATATTCCTGCAAGATGCTAAGAAAGGTTTTTGTAAAGGCCTGAAAGACTGTTAATTTTATAAAAGAACAACTAATACGAACAATTGTCAATTTGTCCTAATTGGTGTTTTTTCCAGTTTACTCCCCCTAACTGGGATATAAATGAACCGGATAATTTTGACGAAAATCAACATTGCGTAATAGCAAAATATAATGATGCAAAAGAAGTTGTGTTCGCGGATGAGGCTTGTGAAACTAGTTATGGATACATATGTGAAATTAAAGGTATAGTTTAAAAAAAAACCCAGATCATTTTACATCATTGTCATCGTCATCATCATCATCATCATCATCATCATCATCATCATCATCATCATCATCATCATCATCATCATCATCATCATCATCATCATCATCATCATCATCATCATCATCATCATCATCATCATCATCATCATCATCATCATCATCATCATCATTATAGAGTTAATAAAGTTATTCTTCAATATTTCTACAAGAAGGGGTTGACATTATTATTTGTATTTGAGCCAGTGGATGTTCGATCATTGTCTGAAGCCCCGTTACAATATATAATTTTATAACCGATAGCTGGGCTCTACAACAGAGACTGTGCATCACCCCAACAATCCACGTTACAATGCAATGCATTAGTTAAGAGACATAGATTTATGTGGCAATAATCTTTAGGTTATACAAACACCAAAAATTGAGAAGATAACTCTTAGCTATCCGATATTTAAAGATAAGACGGGAGTCTTGAATTTGTTAAAATGTGGATTTTGTGACCAAAAGAACATACGGAATATAATTTTTTTTTGTTTAAGCGTGCAAATTTTAACGTGCACACTGCACCGTTCTGTTTGAATCGTTTATAATAAAATCAGAGGGTGAAATTAAGTCTACTTTTTTGTTTTTATTAACTAAATCGTGCGGTATATTTTCAACAACTTATGAAAATGTCAAAAAAAGATAAGAAATATCAATTCAACACACACAAAAAACAACAAAATAAACAAACAAAAATGTTTACAAATATGCCCTTATGCGTGTTTTCCATATCAATGTATCTTTTTGTGAATTTTTAATTTCTAAAGTTAGGATTCTGAAGAAGCATAAATTTTGAGTTTTAGCACATGTCAAATTCATCTCTTATCCTTCAACATTTCTTATGGCTATCGCTAAGTGCCCACGAATTTCGTGGGTTCCCATTCTAGTATAAGATATAACTGTATGAAATGGTCTACTTACTGCCAGATAAAGTACATGGCTGTGATCCCAATTCGGTCCAGGTACCGTTACATCGATATGTTCCGAATGTCTTCCTTTAAGTCGCCAAGTCAGTCTGCTAGCAGCTTTGCAGATGGGCAGGAGCGATCTTGCCTTTTCCGTGTACGATCAGGTAGGGTTCGGTTCTGGTGGTAAATTGGGTGACAGACTGATGATGAGGCGAGAGCTAAGCTGGAGAGAAGCGAAGTTTCTCCATTCAAGGCCTGTGTCATCCGCTTTCAACTTTTGCACGAGCACATAATTTACACAAACAGTTTCTTGGAAGGTTTCAATAACAGTTTTCTGTGAGGTTTTAATCAAAGTCTTCTGTAAGATTTGAATAAAAGTTTCTTTCAAGGTTTCAATAAAAGTTTCCTTTAAGGTTTCAATAAAAGTGTCCTGTAAGGTTTCAATAAAAGTTTCCTGTAAGGTTTCAATAAAAGTGTCCTGTAAGGTTTCAATAAAAGTTTCCTGTAAGGTTTCAATAAAAGTGTCCTGTAAGGTTTCAATAAAAGTTTCCTTTAAGGTTTCAATAAAAGTTTCCTGTAAGGTTTCAATGGCAGAATCTGTAAGGTTTCAATAGAATTCTCCTGAATATTCCAATAACAGTCTACGACAGGGTTTAATTTAGCCTCCAGTAAGGTTTGAATAACATTTTTCTGTAGTGTTTCAATAACAGGTCGCATATAAGGTTTCAATTAAAGTCTCCTGTAAGGTGTTAAAAAAAATCCCGTAAGGTTTCAATATAAGTCTATCGTTGTCTTAATAAACTATAACGTACCACTAAAATATTATCACTTTCCTGCAGGGCTTCAATTATAAGATGAAAGATTCCTGTAAGATGTTAAGAAATGTTTTCATAAAAACTTGAGTGACTGTTATTTTTATATAGCGGTTTTTGTATGTTTGTGGTAGTTATAATTGATTGTGTTTGTTAAAGGTTACAAAATTAAAAAAAGTCAATCGTGGTCCTAACTGGGATACAAATGAACCGAATAATTTTGAAGACGACGAAGACTGCGTATCAGCATCTTCACGGAATGAAAGAATAGTTTTCCGTGATGTTCGTTGTGAAATTCCAAACGCATACTTCTGTGAAACTATAGGTATAGTTTAAATGAACAACTAAAGATTATTTTAACAAACGCGATTTTATTCAAGAAAAAAAAAAACATGGTTGTAGCAAAGGACTTAAATAATGTGAAAACAGAGCTATAACAAACATGAAAATCATCCTTGTCATTGACACCTTTTTATTTAATGAATTTATTTATTGATTTATCATTACCATCATTATCATCATCATCACCATCACCGTCGTCGTCGTCGTCGTCGTCATCATCGATCTTTTGTGTGCTATAAATGTTTTTTTTACGTTGTTTGTTTTGATAAATTTCTCAGCCTCACAGTGATTGTAGTTTGCAACTAAAAAGTAAACGGGAAAAAATTGGTGAAGAAATGGATGAACGAAAGTAGAAAATTAAAGATAATATTTTTTTCTTAATAACATACTTTTTTTCTGAGACAGAAGAGTGTCGGCCCGGTAAACATGGTGAGCAATGCGATCAGAACTGCAATGTGCAATGTAAAGGAGGGAGCAACCCCTGTGAGAAAAGGACCGCTCGCTGCACTCTAGGCTGTGATAATGGTTATCTGGGGTCAACTTGTGGTACCCGTAAGTAACGCCAGATTTTGATGACAGTTGTCTAGTGGAACGGTGCGGTACTCGTAAGTAAGGCTGTTATGTCAGTTCCCTATGAAAGTAGTTAAGTACTAGTCAGTACAGTTAGGCTCTGATGTCGGTTATCTAGAGCGTAATACTCAACAGCCTAAGATAAGAGAGGTGAAAAAAGTACCAGGAAAGACAACAGAAATTACATAGAGAAGCTGACAACAGAGGCAGAGGCTACAGAAGGCCAGAGAAATATGAAGAGACTATGAAATCACCAGGCTCTCCCAGGGAGGAACAGAAACCCCAGCCGCCCTAAGACAGTACTGGAAACTCGATACCTGGCAAAGAAAACAGAGGACAAGGTGGGCGGAGCACTTTAAGGAAACACTCAACAGACATGTCCCACTGGCCCACGAGAAACCCCAGCCGCCCTGTTAAAGACAGTACTGGAAACTTGATACCTGGCAAAGAAAACAGAGCACAAGGTGGGCGGAGCACTTTAAGGAAACACTCAACAGACATGTCCCACTGGCCCCACCAGAAATCCCAGCACAAACTGAGCTCAGTGAAGTCAACACTAATCCTCCTATCAGGACAGAGATCGCCAAGGCCGTTAAGTCTCTCAAATCAAGAAAAACAGCAGGTCCAGACGACAGACCACCTGAGCGACATACAGACTTCAACTGACATGCTGCACCCACTCCTATGCAAGATCTGGGAACGGGAAAAAGTTCCAGAAAAGTGGAAGAGAGGACACATTGTAAATATGTCCGAGAAAGGGGACCTGTCATCCTGCCGTAACTGGCGAGGAATCATGTTGTTTTCCATCCCTGGCAAAATTTTAACAAGAATGATGTAAGAGAGACTGAAGACTACCCTGAACAAGAGACTCCGAGATAAGCAAGCAGGCGTTTGACAATATCGTTCATGCACAGACCACATAGCTACCATGTGCATCGTCATCAAACAGTCACTGGAGTGGCAGACCCCTTTTTATGCAGTGTTTGTTGACTTTCGAAAGACCGAGATGTCATCTGGAGACTGGTGTACCACTGTGGCTTTGCGCCAAAGCTCGTCACAATAACTCGACAACTTTATAGAGACGACACTTGTCAAGTCATCCACGATGGAAAACTAACAGAACCCTTTAATGTAAAAACTGGCGTCCGCTATGGTTGTTTGCTCTCGCCGACAATATTCCTTATGGTGGTTGACTGGGTTATGCGAAAGTCAACTACCGGTCAGAGGACGGGTATCCAGTGGGCCGTCATGAGCTGGAGAATCTTGACTTTGCAGATGATATCAACCTTCTCTCACAAAGACAACAAGATACACAAAAGAAACTATATTTTGTGTCAGAAGAAGCCAGAAAGACTGCCTACAGATAAACATCGGAAAAACTGAGGCCATAAGAATCAACAACAGACACGTAGACCAACTGCAGCTGCATGAGAAAAACATCAAAGAGGTTGACAAGTTCGTTTATCCTGGCAGTGTTGGAAGTAAAGACAGACGAACAGACCAGGACATCAGATGCCGCATCAATAAGGCCCGACACGCTTTGAATACCCTCATACCAATCTGGAGGTCTAAAGCCCTGTCGGTGAGTAACAAGAGCCGGATCTTCAATACCAACGTGAAGTCGGTCTTACTCTAAGCTTATAAACATGGCGGAGCCATAAACTGCAACCATTCACCAACAGATACCTCAGAAAGGTGACCTGAAGTTATCCTGAACAAAGAACTATGGGACAGAACGAAGCAAATCCCCATCGAGACAGAGATCAGAAAGCGCAAATGGGGCTGGATAGGCCACACACTCCGAAAGCCTGTATCCAACATCAAACGATAAGCCCTGGAGTGGAACCCCTAAGGTAAACGCAAGATCCGACGTCCGAAGCAGACTTGGCACCGATGCTGAGATAAAAGCCTTTGGTACTACATGGGCCGGGATGAAGGGGACTAGCTAGAACCGAGTTCGGTGGAGGAGATTTGCTGTGACCCCATGTTCCACAGGGAATCAAGAGGTTTAAATTAAACTAAAACTAATCTGATGTAGTTTATTTAGGACTTGGTACTTGATAGTAACGCTAGGCTTTGATGTCGGTTATATAGTGTGGTACTCGTAAATAGCGCTAGGCTTTGATGTCGGTTATCTAGAGTGTGGTACTCGTAAGTAGCGCTAGGCTTTGATGTCAGTTATCTAGAGTGTGGTACTAGTAAGTAGCGCTAGGCTTTGATGTCGGTTATCTAGAGTGTGGTACTCGTAAGTAGCGCCAGGCTTTGATGTCGGTTATCTAGAGTGTGGTACTCGTAAGTAGCGCCAGGCTTTGGTGTCGGTTATCTAGAGTGTGGTACTCGTAAGTAACGCTAGGCTTTGATGTGGTTATCTAGAGTGAGGTACTCGTAGGTAGCGCTAGGCTTTGATGTTGGTTATCTAGAGTGTGGTACTCGTAAGTAACGCTAGGCTTTGATGTCGGTTATCTAGAGTGTGGTACTCGTAAGTAGCGCTAGGCTTTGATGTCCATTATCTAAAGTGTGGTACAACGCACTGTAGGCACACGGCAGTGGCTTGCGCATGTGGCAAGGATGATGAGTGAGTTTTTTTTTACGGCACGTCAGCACGATAGCGGCTATATTGTGCTTATGATGTCTCGAAACAGTTAATAATTGTCCATTATTCATATTAAATCACATTCTGGTTGCCTATCCGCTTTTTTACCAGAAAAAAAATTGTACATATCGCTTCGAAGCAAATAAAGAGCATATAAGCTGTTTTAGTCCTCAGCGCCTTCTGATGTATATAAACGTATTGGTGTGTATACTTAAATTTAACCGTGATAATCTACACGTGGATCTTTTAAACTACTATATACCTTTTACTTCTAACCAACCTTTTTATGCACATTTGTTGACCTTTTACTAACTATTTTAGGGGTCGTGGGCACATTATGGCCGTTTTTGTGCTGACGTGTTGTAATAACAAACTAAAGCCCAAACTCACGAAAGTAGAATTATGACAATAGTCAACCTTTTCCTCTTTTATTGAATTTTTAAATATCTGGTGTTAACTCGCTTCTATTGTTCTAGTATTTAGGTCCTTTTTATTTCGCAAAAAAAAAAAAAGATTTTATGTGTAATTTGTAAACACGACTTTATTTATAATTCTGCTATTTGAAACCAAAGATTATATTTTCTCTTGAGAAACTATAGGTAGTACTGATTTCTATTTAGACACACGTCTGACAGTAAATATCATTGCCATGTGTCAATCTTGGGGCCCCTTCAGAGTTTGGCCTTTTAGTGCTGGCGTTGAAAGTTCTGCAACTAATTCAACTCAATTCCTTCTCCACCAGAATGCCCAGCGAAGAAGTACGGGAGGGGATGTATGGCAACCTGCAGTCTTAAGTGTGCGGGAGCTGGCGACTGCAATCACGTGAACGGGCGGTGCACCGAGGGATGTAAGGATGGATACGCAGGAGATACATGTGGTATGACAGCTGTTTTACGTGTGAAACATGCTATAGTCAATAAAATATCATGGCTTTGATTCATCCACATCCGAATGTAGGGGAAGAAATAAATAAAGAAAGAGAGAGTGAAGATAAACATAAATAAAAAAGCAAGAAGGAAATAAAGATGGAGAGACTGGAAAAGAAAGCAAATAGGTAGAAGAAGATAGAAAAAAATGGAGGGAGCAGCCGATTGATAGAGATATTTGAAAAAGAGATATGATGAGAGCCAGGTGGAGAGAAAGAGGGAGAGAGAGAGACAGATAGAGAGAGAGAGAGAGAGAGAGAGAGAGAGAGAGAGAGAGAGAGAGAGAGAGAGAGAGAGAGAGAGAGAGAGAGAGAGAGAGAGAGAGAGAGAGAGAGAGAGAGAGAAAGAAGTTGTACTCCAATGGATGTTTTTATTACATTCCGTTATACAAGGCCTTCACACTCCGTAAAACACACTGTTTCGCCACATACTACCTGAGTAATGTGCTTGGCATCAAGAAAGCATAAACATAAAGGAGTCACCGTTGCTGCTAGTATAATAATTAACTATAGTAAAACACTGTATATTCGTTGCCGTGCTGATGTGTCGTAAAACAAGCTCACTCGCTGGTGCTGGCAGCTCAAAGATAAAAAAAAGGTTTATGCCTAAAACTATTGGCAAATTGGAACTTGAAAAAATTCCTTTTTGGGCAACAAAGACTTGAGTAATAAATGATGGTTACTTTTTTTTAGATGAGCTGCCAATATCCTGCATTAACACGTCTCTGGAAAAGCTGTGCTTGGAAGCATTTTTATTATGAATCACTTTGCTGTCTTTAAAATCATCATTTCAAATAAAACAACTTTATACTTGTAATTCCTTAATTACAATGCACATGTAAAACTGGTTTTGTTTTATTATTTATTTTCAACATTTTTTTAGATGCTTGTAATTAGTTGATTTACTTGTATAGCTGATTTTTCGTAATTCATTTAATTATTTATATATACAGGCTCATATATACATTTTACATTCTTGTAATTCTATGATTTAAATCATTTAGAGCCTTTATTCATAATTCAATCCAAACAACACTATAAACACATGATTGTAATTACTTGATAACTCATAGAAATTGTGTGAGTGTGTGTGTGTGTGTAATTTATTTAAAAGAATTTGAAAATAACAGTCTGAAAAACTATATCATTTTTATTACTATTATTATTATTATTATTATTAGTATTAGTAGTAGCACCAGCAGCAGCAGCAGCATCAGCTGTAGTAGTAGTATTAATTTGTTTTAATTAAAATTATTATTGCATTGGTGAAGAAATGGATGAGGCAAGTAAAAAAATAGAAATAATAATCATTTTTATTCAGTGAACATCCTTTTTTTGTGAGACAGAAGATTGTGCTCCTGGTAAATATGGCAAATTGTGCACTGAGAAATGCCCCGTTAACTGTAAAGGGCAGGACAACCCCTGCGACAGAGATACTGGTCACTGCTCTCAAGGCTGTGATGCCGGTTATGTAGGGGAACTATGTGATAACAGTAAGTAACGCTAGGCTTTGATGACGAATATCTAATGGGCGGAGTGGTACTTGATAGTAACTCTAGGCTCTGATGTCGGTTATCTAGAGTGTGGTACTTGATAGTAACGCTAGTCTGTGTTTTTTAGGGGAACAGTGTGGTACTGGGCTGTAACACTAGGTTGTGGTCACTGCTATCTAAGGGGACTTTGTTTTTAAGTGGATTTCGCATATAACAGCATAGGACTCTGGTAATTTTCCCCCTAGAACAAGCCTATGAATAGAGATTGGGCCTAACGAAGAGAATAAAGGAAATCTTTGGGCCTAACGAAGAGAATAAAGGAAATCTTTGGGCCTAACGAAGAGAATAAAGGAAATCTTTGGGCCTAACGAAGAGAATAAAGGAAATCTTTGGGCCTAACGAAGAGAATAAAGGAAATCTTTGGGCCTAACGAAGAGAATAAAGGAAATCTTTGGGCCTAACGAAGAGAATAAAGGAAATCTCTTTGGGCGTAACGAAGAGAATAAAGGAAATCTTTGGGCCTAACGAAGAGAATAAAGTAACGCTAGGCTCTGTTGTCGCTATCTTGTTTGTGTTATTCGTAATTAACGCTAGGCTGTGCTTTTTAGGAAATTGGTGTGGTGCAGGTGAAAAACGCTAGGCCCTTTTTGACGTTCCTATAGGATGTGGCACTTGTAAGCAACGTAAAAGGCTGTGCTGTCGGTTAACTAGGGGAAAAGTGTGGTACTCGCAAACATCTATAGGTTGTGGTATCTAGGGAAATCATTTTGTACTTGATCGTAACGCTAGGCATTAGTGACAGCTATCTAGAGTGTGGTACTTGTAGGTAACCCTAGACTGTGGTGACAGCTATCTGGGGAACGGTGTGGTATTTATAAGATGTAGAGGAGACCAAAGATGAAAAAAGTTTGTTTTTCTTTTTAATTAAAAAAACCAGAAATGCAGAGACTAAAATAAATGATATTTACAGAAGAATAAGCGCTGTTGAGTTCTTTAGACATTACTAATGTGTATTGCGTTTTATAAAAATAAAATATTACAATAGTTCACATTTTTCTTTTTGAATTGAGGAAGATCTGGGGTATAATCTAGACCAGCAATTCCAATTAATAACGATAACATTTAGCAGCATCAATATAGTTAGAAAATAGTCAGCGAGGTAGCCTAATTCCTTTAATTGAATATAATGTACATGTGGATGAAGGTTTTGATATGTATTTCGTGTAAAGCAAATGGTTACTGTTGTCTTTTTTACACGATTCTACTGTTCTAGCATTTTTGTCCTTTTTGTTTCACATAAATATATTTTGCATGTAATTTGTAGACACCACTTTCTTTATGATAGTCTTTTTTTTTGAAACAATAGTATAAATACTCATAGTTTGCAACCCTAGGTTACTCTTGAAAAAGTATAAATATATTCAGTTTTGTTAAACACACGTCTGACAGCAAGTAAAATTGTCAGATGTTAATCTTGGGACCCGTTTGGAATACAGCCTATTTAGTGGTGCCGTTGGAAGATATGCAACCAACTCAACTCCTTCTACACCAGAATGCCCAAAGAAGAAGTACGGGGCAGGATGTATGGGAACCTGTAGCCCCTACTGTAAGGGACAAGGGGATTGTAATCATGTGAGCGGAAAGTGCACCAATGGATGTGAGGATGGATACAGAGGAGATAAATGTGACATGGGTATGACAACTGTTATTCATGTTTAACTAGTTATAGTTATAGTTATTAAAATATTGTGCCTATTATTCGTATATATCCAACTGCAGGTGAAGATAAAAAGGATTAGAGAGTTAAGATAAACATAAAAAAAGGAGCTAGACTGCAAATGCGGGCCGGATTGGAAACTGTTTCCTTTTCATGCGACGGAATGAGCCGATTACGTTGAATAAACAATCTGTTGCCAACGTGACTGTCTTCCTGAAGCCAGTGTTGCATCAATCACAAGAACATGCAGCTCTTGCAAAATGCACCTGGTGCCACTGCAATAGCCATTTTGGGGGTCGATGTCTCACAGAAGCATAATGATGCAGTGTTTTTAACAGCACCTTGTGAGGTGGCCATTCTAATGGGTTGAATGTTTTGATAAATTCCAGTGGATATTTTATGCTCCTAGATGTCCACAGTGTAATGATTATGTCTATCAATACATGAATGCACAAGAACGAGCTCAAGCTTCCATGTTTACCTCTTTATTTTTCCTTATGATCTTTTTACATCCAATAGTTCCTCACAAGTCAAGTGGGACAACTCTAGTAATTCTTTCATACTTCATGCATATTATTGGTTATGTCCCTTTGACCACAATTGCTGCTTAATATCTCAATAATCAATATATTACACGCAGTGTCAAATCGTTTACATTCTCTACTTTCCCCAGGAAAAATACTCATCAAGTGGGTATTCACTTCATCCACTGCATCATTTGTTTGGTACTCACAAGACTTAATCTGATTATAAACAAAGGTCTAGCTCTAGGGTCCAGATTATAAACTTTCTTTTGCTTCGTAAAGTTTATTTTGATGACATTAAGTTGACTTTATAGTATATTCTTGCGAAAAACTTGTGCTGACTTCTGTCTAGGGTGTGGGATTCGTAAATAACGCAAGGCTGTACAAACTGCTGTCTATGGGACCGGTATCGCACCCATACTACGTAAAAGAGACCAAAGATCTAAAGAAGATCCTTGTTAAAAGAATGCAGAAAAAAATAAATGATATTGTTTTAGAGAATGATCATTTCGCTGGAGTTTTTTTGACAGTACTAGTATGTATCTTGTTTCATAGAAAAATTTATGACAATATTGTAGTCAACATTGTTCTTTTTTAATATATGACTATTTGGGAATAATTAGCTTTCACTGTTCTAGCATTTTGGAGCTCTATATTGTACAAAAAGATATTTTTGTGCAATATGTAAACACAGGCTAAATTTTTCCCATGATAGTGTACAAATATTCCTAGATTTTTTAGACACACGTCTGAAAGCAAATACAATTGTGAGATGTTAATCTTGGCGTTGGTTTGGTACAGAATTTATAGTGTTGGCCTTGAAAATTACGTAACCAACTCAACACTTTTCCACCAGTTTGCCGAAACAAAACGTACGGGGCGGGATGTGTGAAAAGCTGCAGCCCTCATTGTGGGGGGCCATGGGCCGACTGTAATAACGTGAACGGAATGTGCACCGAGGAATGTCAAGATGGATACCTAGGAGATTATTGTGACAAGAGTATGACAACTGTTATTTAAGTGCACCTAGTTATAGTCAATAAAATATCGCGTCTTTTATCTATCTATATCCGATTGTAGGGGAGATAAAAATGTTGAGAGACTTAAGATAAACATAAAAAAGAAGCAAGAAGGACAGAAAAATGGAGATCCTAGAAGTACTACTACTACTACTACTACTACTGCTGCTGCTGCTGCTGCTGCTAAGGACAGGCCATTTCTCTGTTTCTCGCTATGTCTTCTGTCCCGCTCTCTTTCATGCTCCTATCATCTTCTCTTTTGTTTCTTATCCCCATACCCTCTACTTCTTACCCGACTATTGGGCACCTTGTTTGACGTGAGGTGTGTCCTGTAAGGGTTGAGGTTGGATCCTGGTGATTGAAGTATACCACTCCTTCTCCCGAGACGGGTGGCCCACACCGCTCAATCGGCTGGTCAGTTTTGGCTAGAGTCAATCCTAGCACTCTCTCTTTTTTATGCTGGGAGTATAACTCCTAGGTAGCCCTGACACAATTGGCGCTGGATTTCCGCGCAGTGTCCCTTTGTTGGACTCGGTGGCGGGTGGGGCACTCCGGAACAGAACCTCTTATCTCTTCTTTATGGAATCCTTATTATCTATCGAAACCTTCCCAACTCCCAACTTTTCTAAGAAGCCTTGTCCGGATGCCCCGACACTTTTGGGTTCTATTGCCAATCAAAGCTGGTCACCTTTCCAGGACCTGCCCCTCGCCCCTTCGCTCCAGAGGCCACTGTGGAGCGGAGGGCTACGGGGAAGAAACCCGCCGGCCTTTACCCAGAGAGATAAAGGAGTCACTGTTGCTACTAGTATAATGCATTAACTGTCTTAGGACATCATGGGCACAACATCGCCGTTACTGTGCTGACGTGCCGTAAAACAAACTATCTCACTCACTCACTCATGCTACTACTCCTACTACTGCTACTGCTGCTATGCTTCTACTACTGCCACTACTGTTATTTCTTCTACTTGTACTACTACTACTTCTAGTAGTTGTAATACTACTACTGCTGCTGCTACTACTGCTACCCCCACCCCTTTTCATACCCCTTTGTAACGCGTTCTTAAGGAGCGATATAACCCAAACTGCATTATTCCTTTTTAAAATGAGGATTATGCTGCTTTACATTAAGATGCCTTTTCCTTCCAATATCTTGAGGAGCAAACAAACTACAACATTACATTACTTTTCAGGATGGGGAATCATGATACTTTACACTCTGCTTTCTCCTCCCCATAACCCATTTGCAGAATGCGATGTGGGGTATTTCGGAGCGAACTGTAGCGAGATCTGCAGTGAGTTTTGCCGTGGCTCTGACAACGCATGCAGCAACGTAAATGGAACCTGCACAAATGGTTGCGAGAACCAACGCACAGGAGACTTTTGTGAAGGTGACCTAGTTTAAAATAAAGGTTATCATTCTCGCGCGTAGAGGTTTGTTTCTTGTTGTTAATGTTAGCGTCAGGCTTACTTAGGCTTCCTTGTGGATGAGCCTCAAACTAGTCTAACAAATTTTCGTGCTGTCATAAAATGAAATTGTGGGGATAGCATGACTCTGATTTCAGTTGGTCACATGATACTGACACTGACCCAAACAACAGTAACATCAGCAGTAATGCTAGTAATTGCAGAAGCAGCAGTAGCAAAAGTAGTAGCTGTTGTAGCAGTTGTAGCAATTGAAGTAGTAGTCGCAGTAGTACATGTAGAAGCAGCAGCAAGAGTAGTAGTAGTAGTAGTAGTAGTAGTAGTAGTAGTAGTAGTAGTAGTAGTAGTAGTAGTAGTAGTAGTAGTAGTAGTAGTAGTAGTAGTAGTAGTAGTAGTAGTAGTAGTAGTAGTAGTATTGTTATCATTATCAATATTTTTATCTTTTTTATTGATTATTTATCTTTGCAGTTTTACATTTTTATGTTTTTACCTGCGGCGTTTTAATATGTTTCATGGGTTTGAATTATTGCTGCTCTTTTTACTTCATTTCAGACAATTTAGAGGAGTCAGATATCATCAATTTCAAGATAGCTATATTCTATTTCTACATCCCTTCCCTTCTTCTGATCACAATTGGCTTTGCCTTTATTATTTATATTGGGTTATTTCTAGGAGTTTTCGGGTAAGTACCTGTGCTTCACATGGATGAATGTTACAAACAATCTTTGTCATTACTGGTAATGTAGTTTATAAAAATGCAGCTATGTTTATAAAGTGCATGTTGGTTGAGTTGAATTGAGTTGGTCTAACGTCCAAAGTCAAAATTATATAGTGAACTTGTAGAAGAGTTTTAAAACTATGATACACACACGAACCAAACCAGTTATCAGGGATGAAGCTGGCCAAATATTTTGACCAATCATGGGATTTGAACCTCGGACATCCCGATCTGGAGACCACTGCTATACTTCTCGGCAACTTTGCCCCCCCTACTCTCACTGCACATTGGATTGTTGTGTCCTTAACTGGATTTTTACAATGGTCGCCTATAGAACTATTTATTACGAAGTTTTGAGTTTAATATCAAAATACTGGGGTGGAATAATTTTTTATGTCGACTTATATTCAATAACTAGCTGAGAACCCACGTAATTCGTGGGGACTGTAGGATGGACAAAACTAAAGTATTAAAGCTAAATTAAAACTGTGCTGAACTAAAAATTTTGTATCTTCAGGATCTATAACTTTATGAATTTAATATTTTGTTGGAAAAGGTTGCATCAAATTAAGGTAGGCTCAATAATTTATAATCAGAATTGATAATTAACCAAGCGTTCTAAGAAAACGGCGAACTGTGTGCATTAAAATTTGCGCACGCACTTAGAAAATAAAAAGAATCAATATTTATAGCACTTTCGATTTTTTTTGTTTAAGGAAGGGGAGGAGGCAGTTATTGTTGTGTCTGTACGTTTTAAAAAAATACATTTTTTAGTTTTATTAATTCGTTAATTTTCGTTAAAAATTTGATTAGGCGTTCTCTGGCCCATTTGTAATTTTACTGTAAAATTTGGGATTTTTAGGGTGGAGCATATATAGATAGATAGATAGGCTTCTGGCCATCCAAATTGAAGGAAAGCGTTAAATACTTTCCGATTCCAAACGCTTTTCTTAAGCTACGTTTTTATGTGAAATTTTAAATGATAAATGATAAATGCCTGTAATACATCGTTTATTTTGTGAATTATTTTTAATGTGTACATTTCTTGATTTAATTTTAAGTACTATATAACTTAGAGTTACAATACTAATAGCAGCCGATTTCTGACTGTGTTAATAATTGTGATGTTTTTTCCCCCATAAAACAAAAGGTCAAAGAAGGCGCATGAAGACATGGAAGCAAATGCGTCTAACATGACAGAGAATGTATCGACTGCAGAACACGATGGGGCTCAGAAACAATAATGCGGAAAAAACTAAAGACAACTAATGAAATATGGCTACGAATAGCATTTTATGATTACAAATGACATATGACTGCGAATAAAAAGCTTCAAATTTAAAAACAACAACATCAATAACAACAACAGCAAAAGACGCAACATATTATATCTCTATAGAGCAAGGGAGAAAGTTCTCTCCCTCTCTCCGGGTTCCCCTGGAGGGTCCTATACGACGACAAGCGGCTTTGACAGAAGACACAAGCTCAGGATGAAAGCAAGACATGATAGATCCTATCCTAGTCGATTCTATTACTACGAGCCTGGTCTTTGGAGGTTCTAAAGTTGAAGGAGAGAATAGATGGACACAGATAAGACAAAATTTCCATTCTACGCTAGGGGGCGGGCAAAATCAGGTTTATACATTTAATTTTCTTTTTAGGAGGAGTGAGGGGGGAGAATGATGAAAGAGGTGCATCAGGTAGCGTTGTATAGTTAAAACGGGGGGTATTACCCTAATGGTATTCTAATTAAATATTGTTCCAACATTACAAATGTCACCGTGACTATTGGAGCTCCTACGATCACCACCTACCCACCATAGCCATTACTACTACGTCTGCATAAGTTGATTTTGATATTATTTTTGTTTTTGTCTTGCTACTATTTATTATATTATTATTATCGTTACCATTATATTACCATAATACCATTATTACTATCACCACTATTGCTAATATTAATACCCCTATTATTACCTTTAGTTATCACTATTCTATGATATGTTATATCGTGTATGGTGTGGTGCCACAATATTCACATTTTCTGATAATCTAAGGGGTTGAGGCTCCAAGTCTGGCTCTACTGATTTCATTGTTTGTGGTATTGCAGTTGAGTACATTAATTTTCTCTACCTATGGAACGATAGCGTGAAAGAATCTTCCTTTGGAGTTGTTGATCCACATGCCTCGCCAGTTTTTATTTTTGTTTTGGTTTACTATGGATTTTAATTAGCTAGGGCCATGGAGTACTTAATAACAGGCCTATTCAACGTGCGCCATTAGAAATAATGTGGAGGCGGTTGCAATTTTCCTAACAAATTCGTGTTTTATATTACAAAAATGCTTGAAAGGCATATAAGAATGATTTAGAATTATAAAAGAAAAATAAAGAAATAAATTGCAGGCTTACACATATGCTAGGGCCCATTCCTGTTTTTTCTCCGTGTATGAGAGACGAGTCCTTATTTGGCCTGTTTGTCAAATTTTTTGTTTCTTACGATGTTACTGTGGGCTGGAATCCAGCAGATCTGGAAATGCGTTTGACTCTTTTCTTAGAGGTCGTTTGCTCGAATGCTGATCGACTTTGAAAGGTCTTGCCTGGCGGTCCGATGGTGTTACTTTATCTCTCCATCTTCTTTTCCTGAACGGTCTGTAGAGTTTCGTCTATGGTCGTTAATTCTGCTGCTGTAATACTAATATTGTCCGTTATTCTGTTGTTGATATTTAGTTTTATGTCTTTGCTGTGGACACTTACGCCAAGAATGCATCCTTTTTTTTGGAATTCGTCTCTTACTCTCTATAGATTTCTTTTACTGTTCTTGTAGTTTTCAATTAGGTTTTCCAGGGTTCGTGCTTTGGATCTGTATTGTCCAACCGTTTTTGTACTCTGTGTTTGGCTTAGCTGGGTGTCTGCTTTGTTGTTTCTAAGTGTCTTTAGTTCTAAGACTGGTATTAATATCTTCGAGGTCGAGATCTTAGTTTTGTATTTTATCGTATACTAGCCATGCTGTGCTTTAGCTGATTGATTTTGTTTTCCTTTTTTGCGAGTCACTAATTTTGTTTACAGGGTCGGTGAAAACTAAGTTTGTTAGATTTGAGGGGTTAAATTTTTCTTTCGCCCAGTTTTTAGAGCTGCACCTTTCCTTTTAATGCATAGTGGTTCTATATTGATTGCTAGATGGGGGGCCTCTAGATTGGTGGGTCGAGCCTGTTTGTGTTGGTTATAGCTCTAAGGGCAGCTGCTTTGATATTGTCGAGTTTATGAGGGTTAATTGATGGGTTTGACCATATATTTCTTGCCCATATGTAAGGGATCTTTCTACTAGATTTTATAGACTATATTAGTCGCGTAGGGGGTATGATTTTTTCAGCTGAGTCCAAGCTGTTTTCGTTTTCTTTGGCTTAGTAGTTCTTCGTGGTCTGAGTGATTGCTATTCAACTAGTCCAAGCTGTTTTCGTTTTTTTTTGGCTTAGTAGTTCTTCGTGGTCTGAGTGATTGCTATTCTTGTAGAATGTAATTCCTAGGACTTTGGCGTATTTTTCGGTTGTGATATCGGTGGAATCTATTGTTATTTGGGTTTCTTCAGTACCCCCGAAATTCACCAAAAAATGTTACCAGTTGAGATAGAATCACGGTTTCTGAGTTGTCCCTTTGTGACAGCACGTACAAAATTGTCAGACGTTAGTCTTGGGGCCCTTATAAAATGTATCCTATATTGTGCTGACTTGAAGGCTAAGCAGCAACCCATTACACTTAATTTGATATTTGTGCTGGCGTTTAATGTGGGACAATGCTAAATTTATATCCATAGATATGGAGCAATTTTTGTGCAGTTTTTTTCTTAATCTAAGATATTAAAAAAAATATGTTGCTAACAAATCCTATGTCGTTACATGCATTAAAATCACTCGTTAAAATATTCGTTAAAATATTGTTTTATTGAGTTGTTTGATTGAACAAAAGAAAACATATTGAAGAGATTAAAGATTTTTAACCAGAAAAATCGTTACAAAATGAATTCAGAGATGAACGAATTAATTAGACTATATATATAATCTATATATAATATTTTAGTAGAGTGGAGGCGTTCTTCGGATAAAGTTCGAAGACGGTTCAACCTATAATTATGCAATTTACACAGAAGCTACACCTTACTAAATACGTTGTTTGTCGGGTCCCTTTGTATTTATTTATTATTCCATAAATTTCTTATAATTAAAAATAAAAATAGCCCGCCTTAAAATCTCCGGGTCGTCTTTTATAATAACTATCTTCAAAAGGGGACCGAAGCACTAAATGCCTGTCTAGTTGTAAATCGATTTAAAAAAAGTAAATTTGGGATCTAGTTTCAAAGTGCAACAAAAAACATAATATGCATCAACCAGAATCGTCTGGCCAGGAGAGCGGATTCAATGGAACGCGTAAGAGTTGCCAGAATTCTTTTCACCAACAATGCAAATTGTTGAAAAAAATATGGCAATACAACACATAATCAAAACCCGGTTGGGTTTTTCCGTTATACTGTTGCTTGATGATGGTGTTCAGGGAATTTATTTTATTCAACTTAAGAATTAAGAAAACTAGTGAAAAGAAATCTAAAATATTTTTCAAAAATTCAAACAAGATAATAGTCCAAACGATTCGTAAACAGTTTGGACTAAAATAATCGGATTTGGCAATGTATGAGCGATGGCGTTGTTTACATTTTGCAGCATCCGCTCCGGCAGCCACACGTGATGCAGAAAAAAAACATTTATGTAGTTGCTTAATAGAACTAGAAACACGTGATGGTAGTCACCAAGGCGTCCAAAAGTTTTAGACACGTAATATGGTCGTTATAAACAAAAATTTGAAGTTAAGCGTTTGAAATACTGTGAAGGGGTCGTTAACTTGGCCTCAAAAACTGAAGACGTTTGTACCAATTTTTTTAAAATTAAATTTTAACGTAGATCATCTGGTATTCGCAGTAAATTTTTAACGTAGATTAGCTATGTCTAAAAAAAATTAAAGGAAAGTCTAAAAATGTAGACGTAATTTTTAAAATTTGTTTGGACTTACTTTTAGATTGTAAAGAGATCTAGATCTAGATTAGATCTATTACGATGGCAGGTGAGAAAAAGAGACTAATGAAGCAACCTGGGTTTTTACGGCAAGAGTCGGAACTCAGATTTTTTGAGTCATTTGTTTTATCTTAAGAAGCATCAAATGCACTTTTACGTTTTTGTCACAATTAATTACATATATCGAATTTTCATTGTATGCTTCAGTGAATACGGCAAAAATCAAATTTTGCTAAAATTTGTTAAATGGTTGAAAAAGTATAACTCTATTTTGTCTAGACCCCGAGATATTTTTTACTTAAATATAAAGAAGATTAATAATTATGCAAAAGTTTTTCGATCTCTAGAGGGCGCTATTTTAAAACATTAATAGCGACTAGTGCTTGATTTGCTCTGAGTACCTCCTATAATTCTATTATACTAGAACAAGCGTACAGCATACATTTTTGTTATTGTTATTGTAACAGTAGAACAGGAAAATGAAATAGCGGTTTATCCTCAACGAAGTCTCAATCAGTCGGTGAAAAAGACATTTATTTGAAAGATAAATAGTTGAAGTTTTCATGTCTGCAACATTTTTTATTCTATCTGTTATGAATTTTTCGAGGAAAAAAAAGGTAAAAAAAACCAAAAACAACAGTTACTCAAAGAGTCAAAAAGTGCCATTGCTTGAACAATACAGTCAAAATACTGAGATTTCGTTGAGTTTTCAAGCTCATAGTCATTGCAAAATAATTGTTTTAAAATTGGGTCACGAAAATAGGTATAATAACTACAAAAATTGAATGCGTAAGAATACAAGTGAAACTATAGGTGTAATAGAGGCTTTTTGATGTAATTTGAATTAAGTTTGAAAAAAAAAATGTCTGCAAAGAGTTACCGTCAATTACTTGTTAATTACTTGTTTATGGAGTGTACTTAAATAAAACAATGAATCCCTGTATTTGTTTTATTTAAACCACTCAGCCAAAAACTGTATTTCCTTTAGAACCAATTTGCTAAAAGTCGAAAAGTTGCATGGATTCACATCAACTTATATTATACAAAATTAATATATTATACTTTTATATCTAGTTATGTCCCTTCACAGTTTTCTAAAAGAGAATAAGTAAGTTTATTGTATTTATTTGTTGATGAACCTGTGTTAATTAATACATAGGGTCGATCAAGCATAAAACATGTACACAGTATTAAAACAAACATGATAATTATGGTCTACTTTTTATAAATAAAAACAGTCAATTAAAAAACAACTGTTACAGTTATCAATAAGAAAATTGCATATAATTATTGGTTTAAAAAAATAAAATATTACTAGAAAACGGAATATATATTTTGAAGGGTTGGTTTTACAATTTCTCTTTCAAGATTTTCTAACTAACACCTCAACTGAAGCTATAGAGCGACGAAAAGAAAGTATTTCAATGATTTTGATTAATAAAATAATCTTTGGCGTAATGCGATAGGCGTTACATCTAGATTCTAGATTATGATCTAATTATCTTTGCAGGTCATTTATGAACTATTTAAATGCAGTCCTTTATCACTGTTTTAACCATAAAGGCGCACCACTTAGTAAAAACAAGTAAAACTAGTGTAACAGTTTTAGAAAATTACTATTTATTGTTGCCCACAATATGGGGGCAATGACAAAGACATGCCAATATTGTGACGAAAAATCATGGCCCACAGAAACATCCTCATTATGTTGTGCCAATGGTCAAGTTAGTTTACCACCCTTGCAAACTTTACCGGAACCCCAACTCCAGCTGCATGTGGGGGATACTGCAGAATCTAGACATTTTCGAAACAACATTCAAAGCTACAATTTATCTTTCGCACCCGCATCACTTAGTATAAAGGAGGACATGTCACCGACAGAGGTGCACTGTATTTTACCGGCAGTGGTATACTGTTTTAGAGTAAACTGCACTGTTTGTCATAATTGGTATTGATGTAAACTTTTATTCCCGCGACTTCGCGGGCCTTCAACTAGTGTTAAATAACAAATCATAAAAACGCGGAAACAGGTGTGTTGAAAATAAAGTTATAAAACTAAACTATCAAACCAAATAAATCTCACTAAATGACACAGAAGTAATTATAATTGTTTTTTTTGGGGCTAAAAATAGACTTGCTACAAAAATCATAGCTTTCAGTCCTGTTTTGGAGCAAGGGTAAACTTACGGTCGAATTTGTACAAATATATTCCCATGAATAGGTCGTAGACTGAATTTTCTTTTAATACGCTGATTAAGTCTAACTTGTACTACGCCTACGTTTTATCATGAATTTGATGTACTTTTTTAAATGTTATCTAAAGTATAAAAAAACATATAAATACAGGCATGCCCTATTAGGTGTGCCGAAATGGTAAAATTGAGATATAAAACCACCGTAAAAAATGCACAGTTGTTATCATTGTTGAGTTTTAAGAGGCCACAGGTTGTTTTGCGATTAAATTTTAGCCCCTAACTCTGCCTCGAAGCAGGTGTAAACCTACATCAAAATTTAGTTCTAGGAAAGTCCCTTCATTAGAAGCCGTAGACCTAAAAATGCACGTAACCTACGTCAGATATTTAAGTCTACGAAACAAGGCATTAAATTTACGTGGTTGGTATTCAATTTTGAAGTACACTAATGCGGTATTTATGCCAAGTATTGTACGTAAACTAACTACGTCTAAAAAGGAAGAACGCAAAGTCTAAAAATGTCTATATTTTGAAATTTTTAAAATTTACTCAAAGCCAAGTTTGTTATTAATTTCTTTGTTCCTATGAATTACTGGGTAGCTTTTTTTGAATTGTAGATCTTTATAATGAACAATCATGAACATGCATGAATGCATCATTTGGTGTGTCGAAATGATAAAGTTAAGCTATAAAACCACTAAAATTTATGTAAAATTTATTTCCAAGTCTACGCCTTCTCATAAAAAAGAGCTTAACTATAGGACAGTACCCATTGGTGCTTGGGTAAGACTACATGCAGGGTACCCCTTGAGAGGGCTAAAATTTGTACGGAATTGGGGCGACCTACCCTATTCCTGTTCCATCAAATTACAACACTTATGTCTGCGAAAACTCGCGGCCATATTGTGAAGTCCTTGCATTATGTTGTCTGGAGTCTTATGGATGCTAATAATATTGCACATTTCGTAAGGGCTCTTGGGGCTTCTGATCCTATTCCTAAGCTGTGGCACTCATCCTTTGAAAAGTAACACTACAGCAGCATCAATCAGGCCCGAAAATGAAGAAAAACCGCAGCAGCATTTACTCGTAGAGAACCTGGCCATTTCCTCTTGCAGTCTCTGAGGATGCCACTGCCTATCTTTAATAGAATTGAAGAGTAACGTGAGAATCCCCATTACCCCAAGTAGAGAGACACGTACAAGTCATGATCCAAAACGATGGACTGCCGATAATTTTGGTTAATTTTTTTTTTGCGAGACAGAGGGTAGCATGAAAACTACAAAATAATGTAAAGAGCCCATTAAATGAACCATCCCCACATTCTATGGTAACACCATCCAACTAATTTTCGCTAGACATAAACCACTTGTAGGCCAAAGAAAAAATGGAAAGACACAAAGCTAGATCTAGGTCTAGATTCACAATTCTATTCCGAAAAGCTAATAAAGATAGATATATATGTAGATAAGTACAAATGTGTGCTAAAAGCCATCACTTGAACTTCGGGATGAAGAGAATATTAGACCTGAAACAAAGTTATGGATGTGCATGCATTTTTATCTACATCTAGATCTAGATCACACCATTATTTACTATTCAGCAATGTTATATGCGTGTTTCTGCTCCGGTGTGTCGATTCTGGAGATCATTTCCAGGGTAAGCTATTGAGAATTTAAGGTGTTTATGATGTTGTCTTGTGGACGAAAGTGATTCAAGTATTAATATTAGGAGAAATGCCAAAAAATATGAGAACCTTCTTCTTCTTCTTCTTCTTCTTCTTCGTTCACTTGAAAATGACTACACAGAAAGTCCAGAATCTAGTATAGCCAAAGTCTTTTGAAATTCAACCAAGGGTCCACGAGAACCAATATCAGATATCTAAGAAGGACTAACATTAATCTTAGTCTTAGACGCACGAACCGCCAACTGCCCGATCGTCGCACGATCAAACCGAGGTCCACAAAAGCACTCTCTACTAGCGGAAACTTTAATTGGCCAGAACCATTCAGTCAGGTCAGACCACAACCCAATTTCACCACACTCCTCCCTCTATCATGGCACCCATTCGCCTAGAAAAACAAACGAAAAAGTTACATACCGAACAAGAGCACATACCCTCTCGGAAGCGAGACAGATACGATAGGATATAACTTTATTATTTGTCCATTAAAGGCACGAATGCAGAAAAAAAACAGTATAGACAGTTATGAGATGATTTATTACAAATATCGATACTCATAACAGCATCAATAATGATACTACTACTACTACTACTACTACTACTACTACTACTACTACTACTACTACTACTACTACTACTACTACTACTACTACTACTACTACTACTACTACTACTACTACTACTACTACTACTACTACTACTACTACTACTACTACTACTACTACTAC
>RQTK01000152.1:170398-180753 GCA_003991915.1 Elysia chlorotica | reverse complement strand
TGTTGTTGTTGTTGTTGTTGTTGTTGTTGTTGTTGTTGTTATTATTATTATTATTATTATTTTTATCATTACCAATATTATCATTTGACGTTTTATCAGTACAGTTAACGTTTAGTGGTGTTTAGGAAAAAAAATTGTATTTTTTGCAAGTGTTTTAATTGGTCATCATGTTGGCAATTCCAATTTACCTTTAAAAAAATAACTTTTTTTCGGCGATTTTTCGGAAACAGCGGAGTGTGTTTTTGGTAAATATGGTGATCTTTGCAATGAGAATTGCAGTAAGAACTGTAAGGGTCCTGAGAACCGCTGCGAGAAAATGACGGCGGTCTGTTGGGATGGCTGTGATGACGGTTTCCGAGGATCACGATGTGTCACTCGTAAGTTCTTCAGATTCAAAACAAGAAATTCGTTTATACGACATCTTTTTGGTATTCAGAACTTTAAAACCCTTAGAATTTTTTTTCATCGAAAAAGCATGATTATGTCTAGCTGTGTATTCGTTGTTTTTATTTATTTATTTTTTTTTTTTATTTTTTTTTAAATTATTTTTTAAGACAAACGCCTTAGAGCAAGTGAAAATGTCGTATATAGTTAAGACCGTCTTAAGAAGATTCATCTTCTAATACTGTTTTGTGTGTTGCAGCACGTAAACATAGTCAGAGGGCGCGTTCCCAAAACAACCTATTTAAGGCTGACATTAGACGCATAGTAACCAACTCTTCTCCTGCCAGCATGCTCAGAACAGAAGTACGGGGCGGGATGTCTTCAGACCTGCAGCTCCCACTGTGCGGGACCAGGTGGCAAGTGTGATCACGTGAGCGGATGGTGCACCATGGGATGTCAGAGTGGATACGTAGGAGATAAATGTGACATGGGTACGTCACCTGTTGTACATGTAAAACACGACTTTGTTTCTTCCATATCTGAATTTATATCTATATATTTTATCCAGCTCTTAATATAATTGAGCACTTCTCATCAATGAACGCTACTTTCATGATTTGATATTTATTGACCTTTTTTGCGCAAGACTTCAGTGTTTTGAAGGCCGCTGTTTGTCGTTTTGTACGTTCTTTCTTGTGCTGTTTTAAGATGCTCTATTCTATGCTTGCATATTCACAGGATTTCTTTTCTTTTTTCATGCATCTTTTTTCCGCTAAAATAGAAACTGTTCCTTTAAATAATTCTATAATTTATTAACTTTTTTGTGTCAACAATTTATACTTTGTATTGTTGTAATACTTGGTGTGTAAAATTCGTTACCTGATAGTGATTGCAATATGCAAAAAAAAAAAAAAAAAAACAACAAAAAAATAATTTAGAAAAATACAAGAGAGAAACAATGTGTAGAGGGATGGATGAAGGAAAGTTTAAAAAAAAAACACAGAAAAAATAACCTTTTTTCTTTGAACATGGATTTATTTGAGACAGTAGCGTGTTCCCCCGGTAAATATGGTGAGGGTTGCAATCTGTTTTGCAACAACAACTGTTACGGATGGGACAACCGATGCGAGAAAATAAGTGGAAATTGCTCTCAAGGCTGTGATCACGGTTACCTTGGGGCACTATGTGATACTCGTAAGTAACGTTAGACTTTGATCACGGTTATCTAGGGGCACTATGTGATACTCGTAAGTAACGTTAGACTTTGATCACGGTTATCTAGAAGAACAATGTGATACTCGTAAGTAACGTTAGACTTTGATCACGGTTACCTAGAAGAACAATGTGATACTCGTAAGTAACGTTAGACTTTATCACGGTTACCTAGGGGCAATGTGATACTCGTAAGTAACGTTAGACTTTGATCACGGTTATCTAGAAGAACAATGTGATACTCGTAAGTAACGTTAGACTTTGATCACGATTATCTAGGGGAACAATGTGATACTCGTAAGTAACGCCAGGCTGGAATATCGTTTATAAAGAAGATTAATGTGATACATACCCGTAAGTAACGCCAGGCTGGAATATCGTTTATATAGAAGAATAATGTGATACATACCCGTAAGTAACGCCAGGTTGGAATATCGTTTATATAGAAGATTAATGTGATACATACCCGTAAGTAACGCTAGGCTCTCATGACGGTTATCTAGGGTGTGGAATTTATAAGTAACGCTAGATCGTGGTGACGATATCCAAGAAAACGGCGTTGTACTGATAATATTTAGAAGAAACCAAGCATAAAAAAATCCTGATTGAAGGGAAGAAAAAACAAAACAGAAACGCAAATCCGAAAATTAATGATTCTATTTTACAGTACAGTCATCGTTGTGGAGTGTTTGTGACACCACTAGTATGCATTGTGTTTCATGAAATTAAATTATGAGAACATTAAATATTTTCATTTTTTACAACCATCTAAAGTTAAGCCGACTCTCTTGTTTTAGCAGTTTGGTCCTATATATTTAAACAAAAAGAAATGTATGTGTGCGTAATTTGTAACACGGCTTGTTTTAGGATTATCAGCTCTTTAAATCCTTGGATCACATTTACCCCTAAAAAAATTACAAATATTTCGAATTTTTTTAGCCAAGCGTCTGACAGCAAGTAAAACTAGGACATGTTAATCCTGACGCCCGTATACAATGTAGCATAATTGTAATGGCGTTGCAATAAAATATATTTAATTCATCGCACTTTTCCGTGTGTGGCAGCACGTAAAATTGTCAGATGTTAGTCACGGGGCGCGTTCCCGATACAACCAATTTAGTGCGGACATTGGAGGTTATGCAACAATCTCAACTCCTTCCTATTACCAGGATGCCCCAATAAGAAGTACGGGGCGGGATGTCTTCAGGCCTGCAGCCCCTACTGTGCGGGACCCGGTGCCGACTGTAATCACGTGAGCGGATGGTGCACCGTGGGATGTCAGGATGGATATGTGGGAGATAAATGTGATATGGGTATGACAACTGTTGTACATATAAAACATGACTTTGTTTCGACCACATTCGAAATTAAAATATGTATTATATATATATATATATATGCTACTGTTATATATATATGAAGTCTATTTACACTTATAAGGACAACCACACTAATTTGCACCTTAAAGTCAACCACCTTATATCTTTCATTTTTTTTATATAATGTAAAAGTAATTAATTTTCTCTTATAGAAGGATATAACAACCCTCCAAAAACTGGAAACTTTCTTGGTGAATTGAGAGATATAGAAAATTAAGCGGCTGTCGTAATAATTTACTAAATGTTGTGACCTTTAGGGCAACATTTGCACCAAAATGCATCTTTCGAGCAACCATCACCAAGCATTTCAAAAAACGTTTTTTTTTTGGGATCGCATATCTTTACAGTATTATGGGTCTTTAGGACATGATATACAGCACACACCAAAAGCCATGCGGCGCTTTGAAGGCCGCCCGACGGCCAGATGGCCTTTTTGGGTCTGACGCGGGTGACTGAGTGTGAAAAAATGGGGTGTGGCACGACTGTTCCCCTGGTTAACTGACTTGAGTGTTGCCGTCGTTGGTATTTTTCGCATTATATATATACACATTAGTAGAATCGAGGGGTTCTTCACAAAGGGTTCGAAGATAGCTCAAACTATAATTATGAAATTTTCACAGAAGCTACATCTTACTAAATACTAGGTTTACCTGGTCCTTTTTTTATTGATTTAATTTTTCTTAAAATATTATATATAAAGATAAAAGTAGTTCGTTTTTGGGTTTCCGGATCGTCTTTTATAAAAACTAGATCTAGGCTTGGTTAGATCTATTCGTTGTACATCGTCAAGTACCACCTTTTTTAAGAAGTCAAAGGTTGACTAAAGCTTCTGAACATCGCCAAATGAATCGAAACAACAGCTGTTTTCGGCTTAAACTTTGTTTACTTGGTGACATTCCTATTTTCTCTTAAAAGCCACATTCTATAACAATATATAACCAAGGAGCGGGTCCTTCAGGAAGGAAATTACTTACTCGAGAACACGTTTTATATGTCTTAGATGGTGAGATTGGTGATAATTTTGATTTTGTTCGTGATGATAGTTATACCTAAATTGTTATGTGCTTTCTTGTTGGTTAAAGATGTTGGTAAATGTAGTGTTACTGAGTATGTGTGCGTGTGTGTGCGTGTGTGTGTGTGTGTTACTTTTATTTAAATATCACTTGAAATGTTCAATTAGTTTAGTTAGTACTTTTTTAACGATGTAAAGCGCCCAGAAACTGACAATTCGGGGTTGGGCGCTATATAAATGGTGGTGGTGGTGGTGGTGATGATTATTATTATTATTACTATTATTCAAGTAGATCTAGATCTAGTTGTCACGGTGACGGCGAGAAGCCAGTAGTTAGATATAGATCATATAGATTTAGACCCAGCTGTTGAGTTAGAAGTAGATAGAAGCAGAGATGTAGATGTAGATGTAGATCTAGATCTATTTGATGAAGAGACCTGAATAACCATGCCAGCTAAGTACCCAATCTGCCTGTGCCTGTTTTTTACATGTTATTCTATTGTGTTGGCAGTGGTCAGATAGAAAACACAGGATAATTCTTGAAGTTTATGCTCATTTTTTCTGTAGCAGCTGATTTATTCTTGTTTTGAGGCTATTGGACCTATACCTTTTCTAGCAGCTGAATAAATTTTCAACAACTTTTATAGTTATTTTTGGAGCTTAACGTGTTGGTTTCCAAGTTATTTGGTGACAAAGTGAATAATATTTAGGCTAGAAATCTGACCTTGGCATTTCAAAGCCAAGGTCAAGGTCACAAAATACTTGTATTGTACCAAAACTTGCTTCAAAATTTTCTAGAGGCTTTCAGCTTTCAAAAAATGTATAGGTTTTATGGTTTATAATAAATGTTTGCTGCCTCCCAGTCCAATTTATGACGCCTATATCAATTACTAAATATAGCCCAACACTACACACTAAATACTAGCGACACTTGTTGGGTTAAATTTCATAAGTTTCAAAGTATCAGATTCGCCGTATTTAATTGAGCTTTTTTCTTCAATGATCCCTATTAACATAATTACTTGTGTTGTTTTAAGGTGCTTTTTTTTCTGTGTATGCACATTGACAGGATTTCTTTTATTCTGTTTTTCAGGCATTTCTTTTTCGCTAAAATTGAAAACTTTTCGCTCAAACAATTAATTATTTATTAATTTATTTGTAGTGTCGACATTTTTCCTTGGTATCTTTTTCTATCTTGGTGTCTAAGTCTCCTAATCTGTGGACCATTGTAATTTGCCAAATAAAGCAATCAAACAAAAAAAAAAACTTAAAAAAGAGCAAAAAGAAAAAAAAAGAGAGAGCTATGTGTGAAGGGATGGGTGAAGGAAAGTAAAAAAGTAGAAATAAAAACATTTTTCCTGCGAACATGGATTTATCTGAGACAGAAGCGTGTGCCTCCGGTAAATATGGTATGCAATGCAATCAAATCTGCAATAAAAACTGTAACGGGAAGGACAACCCCTGCGAGAAAATAACTGGGCATTGCTCTCTGGGCTGTGATGACGGTTATATAGGGAGACTATGTGATATTCGTAAGTACCGCTAGACGTTGATTACAATTATCTAGCATGTGATTCTCGTAAGTAACAATAGATTTGGATCATAATTTTCTAGGATGTGATACTCATAAATAATGCTAGATTTGGATCACAATTATCTAGGATGTGATGCTCATAAGTAACGCTAGACTTTGATCACAATTATCTAGGATGTGATACTCGTAAGTAACGCTAGATTTGGATCACAATTATCTAGGATGTGATACTTATAAGTAACGCTAGACGTTGATCACAATTATCTAGGATGTGATGCTACGCTTTGATCACAATCGTTGATCACAATTATCTAGGATGTGATGCTACGCTAGACTTTGATCACAATTACCTAGGATGTGATACTCGTAAGTAACGCTAGACTTTGATCACAATTATCTAGGATGTGATGCTCACAGTAACGCTAGACTTTGATCACAATTATCTAGGATGTGATACTCGTAAGTAACGCTAGATTTGGATGACAATTATCTATGAAGTGATACTTTTAGGTAACGCTAGACTTTGATCACAATTATCTATGAAGTGATACTCGTAAATTATGATAGGCTCTGGTGTAGTTTATCTAGGTTGTTGTACTCGTAGATCACGCTTGCCTATGTTGACGATATCCAAGAAAGCAGCCGTGAACTCATAAGATGTAGTAGGGAACAAACACCTAAAAAGACCGTGATCGAAAGAAATTAAAAAAAAAAATCAAAGCCAGAAATCCTACCGTTAATGATATTATTTTACAAAATGATCATACCTATGAAATTATTCTGACTCTACTAGTAATTATCTGTTTCATGAAAACATAATTATCACAATACTTTTTTTTATTGTACGACAATCTGGTGCTAACACGATTCTATTGTTTTAGCACTTTGGTCATGCATATTAAAAAAAAGAAAGAAACGTATTTCAGTAATTTGTAAACAAGGTTCGTATTTGGATTATTAGCTGTTTTAAATCTTTGGCTATATTTCCCCCGTAAAAAGTGATATTCTTACTTATTTTAGACTAGTGTCTGGCAGCTAGTAAAATATTGAAATATTAATATTTGGGGCCCGTTCACAATCTATATATATATAATTGTCTTGGTCTCAAACTTAGACATACGATCAAATCCAAATCGCTCCACCCTAAAATTCTAAATTTTACAACAGTAAAATTACAAATGGGCCAGAGATTTTAGAGTCATAAAACTAATAACACCAAACGCCTAATCCATGGTTTTAACGAAAACTAACGAATTAATAAAACTAAAAATGTATTTAAAAAAAACGAAGAGCCAGACAGAACAATTACTGCTTCCTCCCCTTCCGAAAGTGCTATAAATATTGATTTTTTTTCGTGCGCAAATCCCAAATTTTACAGTAAAATTACAAATGGGCCAGAGAACGCCTAATCAATTTTTAACGAAAATTAACGAATTAATAAAACTAAAAAAATGTATTTTTTAAAAATGTACAGACACAACAATAACTGCTTCCTCCCCTTCCTTAAACAAAAAAAAATCGAAAGTACTATAAATATTGATTCTTTTTATTTTCTAAGTGCATGGGCAAATTTTAATGCGCACAAGGCGCCGTTTTGTTAAAGCGCTTGGTTAATTATTAATTTTGATTATAAATTATTCCTACTTTAATGTGATGCAACCTTTTCAAGCAAACATGTTAAGTTCCTAAAGTTTTGCACAATTTTGAGTTCAGCACAGTTTAAATTTTGCTGTAATACTTTAGTTTCGTCCATCCAACAGTTCCCACGAATTTCGTGGGTTCCCAGCTAGTATAGCATAATTATCATAGTCATAGCGTGGCATGTTAAGCAACTAAACTCTATTTAATTCCCCGCACTTTTTCGTGAGCGGCAGCACGTAAAGTTAGCAAATGTTAGCCATAGGGCGATTTTCCAAATACAACATTATTTAAGGCTGACATTGAACATAATGCAATCAACTCAACTCCTTCCTCTTACCAGCATGCCCAAAAAACAGGTACGGGAGGGGGTGTGTGGAAACTTGCAGCCCCCACTGTGCGGGACCAGGTGGCTCTTGTAGTCACGAGAACGGACATTGCTTAATGGGTTGTCACGATGGATACATAGGAGATAAATGTGACATGGGTACGACAACTGTTGTACATGTAAAAATGTGTATGTTTCATCCATATACCACTATGTATATAATTATATATAGAGATTTATATTTATTTGTTCATTGGATGTTGCCCCAGTACCTGCACGTTAATCAAAATACCGATGATGATGATGATGATGATGATGATCCAGCTCCTGATATAATTGAGCATTTATCTCCAATTATCCCTATTTACATAATTATTGAAGTTTTGTACATAATACTTCAGTGTCTGTAAGGGCGCCATGGCGCCCTTCTTTACAGAAAACTGTTGTGGGCCGTTTGTCGTTTCGTTCGTTCTTTCTTGTCTTGTTTAAAGATTCTTTTTTCTGTGCATGCACAATGACAGGATTTCTTTTCTTTTTTAGGCATATTTTTTCGCTTTTCCCTAAAATCAAAAACTTTTCGCTTAATTTTTTTTATAGTTCATTATTTTTTATGGTGTCCAATTTTTTTTCTTGTATCAATTTTATTATTGGTGTGTAAGATTCGTAGTCTGACAGCGACTGCAATTTGACAAAAACAACAACAAAAAAAACAAAAACAATAGAAAAGAAATGTGTGACGAAAAAAATTGAAGCATACATTTTTTTCCTACGAACATGGATTTATCTGAGACAGAAGCGTGTGTCACCGGTAAATATGGTCTGCATTGCAATCACATCTGCAATGAAAACTGCAACGGACGGGACAACCCCTGCGAGAAAATAACTGGGCATTGCTCTTTGGGCTGTGATGATGGTTATCTAGGGAGCCTATGTGATACTCGTAAGTACCGCTAGACTTTGGTCACAATTATCTAGGATGTGATACTCGTAAGTAAGACTAGATTTGGATCACAATTATCTAGGATGTGATACTCATAAGTAACGCTAGATGTTGATCACAATTATCTAGGATGTGATACTCCTAAGTAACCCTAGAGTTTCATCACAATTATTTAGGATGTGATACTCGCTAAACTTTGATCACGGTTATCTAGACCGTGGTATTTGAAGTAACGCTAAGCTCAGATGACGGTTATTGAGAGTATGGTATTTGAAGTAACGCTAGGCTCACATGACGGTTATCTAGGGCCTGGTACTTCAAGTAACGCTAGGCTCTGATGACGGTTATCTAGGGCCTGGTACTTGAAGTAACGCTAGGCTCTGATGACGGTTATCTAGGGCCTTGTACTTCAAGTAACGCTAGGCTCTGATGACGGTTATTGAGAGTGTGGTATTTGAAGTAACGCTAGGCTCAGATGACGGTTATTTAGAGTGTGGTACTTGAAGTAACGCTAGGCTTTGATCACGGTTATCTAGAGTGTGGTACTTGAAGTAACGCTAAACTTTGATCACGGTTATCTAGAGTGTGGTACTTGAAGTAACGCTAGGCTCTCATGATGGTTCTCTAGGGTGTGGTAATTGTATTTGTAAGTAATGCTAGACTTTGGTGACCATTATCTAGGATGTGCTACTTTAGCCCATCACGAAGGATATGTAGGGCAACTTGTTCGTACTCGTAAGTAACGCTAGGTTGTAATGTCGGGTTATCTAGGGCAACTTGAGCCCGATAGTAACACTAGGCTCTGTTGTCGGTTATCGATGGTGTGGTACCCGTAAGTAACGCTAGGTTGTAATTTCTGTTTATCTAGGGCAGCTTGAGCCCGATAGTAACACTAGGCTCTGTTTTCGGTTATCGATGGTGTGGTACTCGTAAGTAACACTAGACTGTGGTGACGATATCCAAGGAAATATAAGATGTAAAAGAGACCACACTCCTTAAAAGATCCTGATTGAAATAAATGTAAAAACAAGAAAAGAATCGCAAAAGCTATAATTAATGATATTACTTTACAGAATGATCAGCCCTGTGAAGTTCTTGTACGTATCGTGATTTATGAAAACAAAATTTTGACAATAGTCAACATTTTTCTTTTCGATATTTTATGACGATATTTAGTAGTTAAGTCCTCTATATTCTGAAAAAAGAAATTCGTATGTGTATTTTGTAAACACGGTTTGTTTTATGATAGGGAACTTTTCCCTTAAAAAGTAAATCTTGCTACGTGTTTTAGACAAGAGTCTGACAGCAAGTAAAATTGTGAAACGTTAATCTTGGGGCCCGTTCAAGATAGAGCATGTTATAGTAATGGCGTTGTATGTTAAGGTACCTAAACTATATTTAACTCTCCCCACTTTTTGTGTGTGGCAGCACGTAAAATTATCTAGATAGATAGATTGATAGATAGATAGATAGATAGATAGATAGATAGATAAATAGATAGATGATAGAAAAATAGAAAGATAAACAGATAGAGAGATAAATAGATATAAAGATTGATAGATTGATTGATTGATTGATTGATTGATTGGTTGGTTGGTTGATTGATAGATAGATAGATAGATAGATAGATAAATAGATAGATAGATAGATAGATAAACATTAAAAATTAAATGTTTTGAATATAAACTAGATGTTAGCAGTTAGTCTTGGGCCATGTTTGTATTACACAGTACATTGTGCTTTAACCCTAACTCAACGTATTCTCAGTATTTTGCCATAGATGATCAACAACTCGCAATATTTTTGTGTTTTTACAAAATTCACATCTTTAGAACCAATGATTATTTTGATAATCAGAAATAGAGATTCAAAATCTACAACTTTTTAGCGTTCAAATTAAAAGCTATTTCACCACGTATTTCTACTAT
>RQTK01000152.1:146877-170064 GCA_003991915.1 Elysia chlorotica | reverse complement strand
CATGTTTGTATTACACAGTACATTGTGCTTTAACCCTAACTCAACGTATTCTCAGTATTTTGCCATAGATGATCAACAACTCGCAATATTTTTGTGTTTTTACAAAATTCACATCTTTAGAACCAATGATTATTTTGATAATCAGAAATAGAGATTCAAAATCTACAACTTTTTAGCGTTCAAATTAAAAGCTATTTCACCACGTATTTCTACTATGCTGAGTTTAGAAAGGAACCTTACTCAACTCAACTCAACTCAACTAATCCACCTCACCAGAATGCACAGACAACACATACGGTGCGGGTTGTATAGAGACCTGCAGTCCGTATTGTGGGGGGCCAGAGGGTAAATGTGACCCCGTGACCGGACGTTGCATGAAAGGATGTCAAGATGGATACGATGGAGATAAATGTACCATGTGTATGGCAATAATAAATTGATAATAATAATAATAATAATAATAATAATAATAATAATAATAATAATAATAATAATAATAATAACAAATTAAAAATAAGATACTAGCATTAAAGCAAACAAGGCGTGTAGCTTACTTGTAGCGGGTAGAGCCCCAGTGACGTCATCCCTTTGGGGTTTCCCTGACCTTTTTTTTTTCTCCCCACAAGTCAGCTCTACACACTACAGGTAAATTTTGGCCTGCGTGTAACGTGTAGGAGGCCTTCTACACGTCGGCACTTAAAACGTGATTTTATCCCAGCAAAGATTTGATTTTAAAAAGCTAAAGTTGTTTTTGCTTTTTTTGTTCAAATTCTAGAAAGAAGATTGGGCCCTGAAAGTAATTGGTTTTGATCGAAAAGTGGTTTCAAAATACATGCGTCTCAGCTGTCGGGTTTTCGTTAGGGTATGGATCTTGAGTATAGATTGATATAGTGATTTTATCATCATTTTTTTGTGTGTTTTTTAACTGTCACCGAGACCGTGTAATCGCATTAATATGTAACTTGGACCTAGATCTAGATATGATTAGATCTATATACACACTCTTCAGAATTATAATAAATACAACAACAAAAGTTACAAGTCGACAAATGGGTTATGCTGCTATAAGACTTTTTAGCCAGA
Source organism: Elysia chlorotica (assembly GCA_003991915.1). Taxonomy (NCBI): domain Eukaryota; kingdom Metazoa; phylum Mollusca; class Gastropoda; family Plakobranchidae; genus Elysia; species Elysia chlorotica. The sequence continues at coordinate 168,981 of RQTK01000152.1, read as the reverse complement.
CGACGCCTTGTTGGGCGAGCCTCGTTTTCCTACACACTACCAGTACACGTCCGAGCTACAAGTAAGGCTGCTTAAACCCTCTATAACTTTTTAGGATGGAGAATTGTGATACTTTACATCTAGTCCCCCACCCCCTCTCACCCACGTTCTCTTCCTTCTTTTAAAGTGTGCTTTGGAGGGAATTTTGGAGCGAACTGCTCCTGGATATGCAGAGAGTCTTGCGCTGGCCCTGACAACGCATGCGACCCATTTAACGGATCTTGTCTCTGGGGTTGCGATTATGGATTCGTAGGGAATTATTGTGAAGGTGACCTTGTATAAGAGATTGCTTGAAATTGATGTGATATTAGATAGTGATAGTGGTGGAAGTGATAATAATCGTATTGGTTGTAATGACAGTCATAGTGGCAGTGTATAGATAATAGTAGCGGTGGAGTTGGTAATGGTGGTAATAATAATTATGGTAGTGGCAACATCAATCAATAATGCTAACAGTAGCGCTAACGATTATGACGATGTAGGTAGCAATAGCAATGATGACTTTCTTTTTATAAGTGTTTGAACCATTGTTGCTCTATTTATTTGTCTAGTATCGATGAAGGATCTTGAAATCACCCAGAAGGGCTTTCCTTTTGGGCTTATTCCATTAATCATTTTCTTGGTTGCCATGGGATTACTCCTCCCCCTTGTTGTTGGGGCATTCTATTTGTAAGTACCTTTGCTGTAAACAAATAGCTCTAAGTACCAGTACTGTAGTTTCCACTCTTTGATACTTTTCTAAGAATGTATTCATGTTCGCGTTGCGCGATTAATACATTTAGTTGATTAGCTCTGCGTCTTTATATAGCTCCAAAACGAACGTAGAAGAACTATGTTTAACGGACTTTTGATTTTATAGTTGCCTGGCCATCAATATTGAATCAAAATACCTTCATAACTTTCCGAATCCAAAGACTTTGCTTATGTTTGGTTTTTTATATGAAATTAAATGGCGATTGCACCCAACATTTCGTTCATTTCGTGAATCGTCTTTCAAGTTTAAAGTCAGCCAGTTTTAAAAGATAATTGTTATTTAAAGTCTTGTATAAGTCATATTTCCAAAGAACGACGATATCTGACTCTGTTAATAATTTTGATGATTTTTCTCCCCATACATCTGGAAAAGAATCGAGTCGACTGAAGACGATTTCAACACGGAATCAAAAGAGTCCGAAATTGAAAACAATGAATCATATTCAGAACAGGCTGAGGACGAAGAGAACGAAGAATCACTTGCTCCAGATTCTGACATCCACAGTGAACTTGGGGACTTTCCTGAAATTGAACCCCAGCACAGTCATGGCATTGAACCCGAGAACTATTCTGGAGACCAAGTTGAACAGTTACATCACATCGAATCGCATATATGACTAAGAATCACAAATTATGACTACGAATGACATACTATTATTATGACTGCAAATGACATTATGTATGCGTTAAAATATAAACCAGTACCGTTACTGTAGTTTCCACTCTTTGATACTTTTCTAAGAATGTATTCATGTTCGTATTACGCGATTAATACGTTTAGTTGATTAGTTCTGCGTCTTTATATAGAGTAATTTGTAATCGGGCTCGAAGAGGAACGTAGAAGAACTATTTTTTGCAGAGTTTTGCTTTTAAAGTTGCCTGGCCATCAATATTGAAACAAAATACCTTCAATACTTTCTGAATCCAAACGCTTTGCTTATGTTTGGTTTTTTATATGGAATTAAATGGCGATTGCCCCCAACACATCGTTCATTTCGTGAATTGTCTTTCAAGATTAAAGTCTGTCATTTTTAAAAGATAACTGTTATTTATAAGTCTTATATAAATCATATTTCAAAAAAAAAAAAACGACATCTAACTCTGTTAATAATTTTGATGATTTTTCTCCCCATAAAACTGGAAAAGAATGGAGTGGACTGAAGACGATTTCAACACGGAATCAAAAGAGCCCGAAATTGAAGGCTATGAATCAGAATCAGAATACGTTGAGGACGAAGAGCACGAAGAATCTCCAGATTATGACATCCACATTGAACTCGAGGACTATTATGACATTGAACCCCAGTACAGTTATGGCATTGAACCCGAGAACTATTCTGGAGGCCAAGTTAACAACGAATCGCCTATTATGACTAAGAAACACAAATTTTGACCACGAATGACATACTATTATTATGACTGCAAATGACATTATGAATGCGATAAAATATAAAACCACGAATGACATATGACGACGAATTATGGCTACGAATGACATATGACTGTAAATGACATGACTACGAATGTAATGTAACTAAGAATAAAATATAACTACGATTAAACGTGATCACAAATGACATTTGAACATGGATGCTTTAACCACTTGTTGCTCTAGCTGATATCCCGGAGATGTTCTATTTGAAACTTTGAAATTAAAAATAAAAAAAAAACAACAAAAAAGCAAAAAAAAAAACCAGCAACAACAAAACATATTATTTCTTTCCTTATTAATTAAATATTTATTAATTTTATAGACATTTTTTAAATCTTTAGAGGACTCTAACTCTAAATGTTGTTATCGACCAGTGCCTGATTCGTTCTAGGCGCCTCACACATAAGATTTCGGAGATTCCGAGGTTTATTAGAAACACTGAAAGTATTTCAAAATGAAATCAACTAATTGTATTTATAATTGCAAAGATAAAAACGTATCTTATATAAAATACGTTAGACTTTTACCCGGTATATACAGTTATGTACAAGACAATTGGTAAGTTTCATATACTCAATTTCAATAAAGCTGTGTAAACAAATTTTGTAGCATACACTTTTGAAGCGTTGGTTTTACAATTCCTTCCTTAATATGTGCTGAATAGCACCTTAACTTAAATTATAGATAAAGAAAAGGAAAGTAAAAGTAAAAAGCGCGACGGTCTCACTACATCCTTGGAGCCTTAGTCAAACAGTTGTTCATTAACGGTGCATGTAATTTTTGTGTGTGTGTATTTTGTTCACACTTCAGTGGTTCTGATTGATAAAAATAATTTTTAGCGTAGGGGCATTACATTTAGATCTAGTCATTGAGGACAAAACTAAATCTATTTTTACTTGACCATCTTGAGAAGACAGACACATTGATTTTGACTTAGTTCGTCGATGTTTTCGCTCAGAACGATTTAAGTGGTTCTATTTACTTCATGTGTATTGTATTTATAATTTCAGAATGTTTTCTCTATTAAATCACCATTGGCACTATTTAATTGGTGTTAGTGTTGATAAACGTAAGGGAATAACAAACAACAAAAGTGAGGCTCAAGGGAAACGTTTTTTTCTCGATAAAGGTAATACAAAAATATAAAGGATGATAATAATTTCCCTATACGACTTTTACGAGTTAATAATTTAAGATGCTCGGTGCATGTAATTGATAAATTCGTTCGGTAAAGTAGGCAGTCTATCACAACAGGTTTCGGTTTACCTAATTTTAATGATTTTTGTCACTTAGAATATTAACTTTATGTGTCAGTGCATTGATCGAAACAAAATTGTGTCTTGGTATTTGACAAACCCATTAATCTTTACTCAGCTGATTATATTACGGAATATATGTATTTTAAAGTTGGCTAGCACATTTTTCTTCTATAATGCAATGATTCTTAAGACACATGACAAGTCTAGATAGTTTTTAATAAAAAAAACAACAACAACAACAACGATAAAAAAATAATAAAAAAACATGATTGAAGGCAATCCACAAATTTGAAAAGTTATATCGGGGAACGCCACCAGTTCATTCGGAAGATCACATTACGATACCGGTACCACAGGAGATCCACGGTTAAAAAGTTCAGGCGTCGCAGATGGTAAAGGCAGTTAATCTGTGAGGTTATCCCGTTATCCATTGGGCCATCGTTACAACTCGAAGCGCGGTAAAGTTTAAGCTCAGCTATGCCTTTCGTTTTGCTGAGAAAATTTATCTGAGAAATGCTCTTATGACAATGGATATAGTGGTTTTAATACGAAGCGCAGAGTGAGACAAGCATATGTTTATCGAGCTTCGAGACTACGTGATCCCTAGTTGCATTTTAGGGTTTCGTTTCCTGTCTTGGTTAACTTCTATTTCTTTGCCCGCGCTTACAACTCGAGAGTGATTTTGTATTTATAGCCCTTTCTCGGAGTAAAGGCCACAGTGTGTCTATAATCTTAATGGAGCAGATTTTTTACATAATAATTAATATTGTGGCTTAGTGGTAAAAGCAACACAATTTTCACAAACGACGTGAAGGGCAATTAAAAGATAAACGATATTATACCAAGCTGGAATTTTTACCCAGAGACGCTGAACGAAAAAAAAAATCACTCCAAAATGGCCGCGATCCATTACGAAAAATCTGTAGTTTTTTTCCCAATAATTTATTGAGATAAAAACATAGACCTGAACATTTTCAGACAGAAAGAACTTAATTAAAGCAGCATTTAGTTGATCAAATGCACATTGCACCTCAGAAATCCAAAAATTATATTAAAATCCAAGATGGACGCCATCAAAATTTAGCTAATTGATGTATAGTTTTTTTTTCATATTTTCATCCATCTATTCAGCAAGTTCGGGGTCTAGAGCAAACATAGAGAGTCATGACACGCCACAAATCTCTTTGCTCAGACAACTTTAAAACTCTAAACTGCTCCTGTCTATATTACTTACCAATCTGTTTAAACTACCTAAGTGGGTTGTTCTTTGTCTACGTCTGCTTCTTTTACCATCTATATTAATTTTTAAAGTTTGTGTCGATATAGATGTCCTGCAAAAAAATTCCATTTGCATTTTCTACAGTTCTTTCAAAGACCTATCTACTCTAGCCTAGACTTATCTAGCGTCATCATATTTTGTATAAGAGTCAACAAAATCATACCTGAGGAGTCGATTAGGCTTCAGCGTCAGTCATTTTTTTTTTTATAAATAGAGACTAGAACTTATTGAAATCGACAAAATTCGTGAGGGTTGTGAGATTGACAAAACTGAAAAGATAAAGGATGATTTAACAGTGTTCTATGATTTAAGTTATTCTTCTTAGGTATTGGTTACAAAAAATTGGATTTTAACATTTCGTCGTCCATCTCCAGTAGAGCCGTACCGTCTATTTTAACATTTTGCAAAATGAATGTTTAAATTTGAACATATTTAAAAAGAAAGTTTGTCTTCATTGTTGAAAAATGCGTTTTTGAATTACTGTAAGGTGAAGGTTTAAAGGGGTACTGTTCGCAGCATTTTGTACCATTTTTAAGTATTTTCAGGCCAACATAAAAAGCAAGATATGTCGATATGTGTGATTTTATGTTTCACTTTCCTTTACACACAGATACGCATCAAACAAAACACACACAAACACACACACACACACATATATATTATTTAGATGTAGATATAAATATCTAAGTCCATTCGCACACTTCATTTTTTTAAAATTAATGTATAAACAATTAACTTTTCTGTTCTAGTTTAAGGATATAACACCCTTCAAAAACTGGAAATGTTCACAGCGAATTAAGAGATAAAGAAAATTAAACGGTTGTCATAATATTTCTCTAAATGTTTTGACTTTTAGGGCAACATTTGCACCAAAATGTATCTTTCAAACAACCACCACTAAGTTAGTAAGTACTTAAAAAATGTATAATTATATATCAATAGTTTTATGGATCTTTAAGGCGTGACATATGTCACAGCTAAAAATACGAATAGTTCCAATCGTAATAATACGGCTCCATGTGTGTTTAGCGCGTCAGACTTGAGATCCAAATCTGAACTCGGTTAACCTATTTTTGTTCTCGATACAATTGCCTTAAAAATAAATTTATGTTAGAAAAAACAATGTAAAATAGAAATATTATTATTACTATTTATTGTTTTTAAATTTGTTTTTGTTGATTGTGAATTTTCTTTTCTAGTCAACGGGTTGCTTAGAAGTTAGATATATGTTCTATATTTATGTTTTATTTCTTTCAAATTGTGTACAATTTTGTTCATTTAAGACTTAGGGCAGAAAAATTAAGGGCCACCCCAAAATTTTGGCCAAGAAATAACATGTCTCGATAAAAAAGGGTTTAAATTTCTACATGTAGAAATACAATGTATCAACAAAGCCTTTCACAGTTCCTGCATAGATCATACACGTGTATCTAGGTACTGTGAAAAGCTCACAAAACGAAGTCTGATAGATCGAATTTCTCATAATACGAATTTTGTAACATTATATGTTTTTTTTTCTTTGTCTCTATTAAAATCAGACTCATAATTCTACGTGTTTTTTTTTTTTTTGGTTCTCGTAATTTAAACCCAACATTACAAAAACACTATTATCAAGCAGAATTCAATGCTTATTGCTGCCCAAGACATGTGTTTTAAAGAGATGGGGTTAGTAGGAGAATATTGTATACAGAAAACAATAGGAAACTATAATATAACTAGTTTCTCAAAGAAGTTAAGTAAGTGCCCTCTAATTTCAGGTGTACCCCCTTCCGGAATTCGAATTCTCTCAATTTGAAGTTCATGTCGATTGCCAAGCAAATCAAATTATGAGTTTCCCACGGTACATGTGAATCTTTCAGCAAAGGCTTAAGTCTGTATAATACAAAATTGTTTTAAATTTTACTGGGTATCTTAATTTTTACAAAAATATATAAAATGGCATTTATTAATTGGCAAAATAATTATTTTAGCCTCGTTTTAATTTGATCAATGCTTTTTCACGCAGTCTCAATAAAACTCAAATAAATGTATGAGCTGATTATTTTTAAACAATTTTTATGTTTTGGTGCACGTACATTTTAATATTTAGTAGAAACAAACACAAAAGATTAGTTTACGACCAAATAGAATGAAAAAATGTATATTAAATGCGTGAGTGAGTGAGTGAGTGAGTGAGTGAGTTTGTTTTACGGCACGTCAGCACGGTAACGTCTATGTTGTGCCCATGATGTTCTAAGACAGTTAATGCAGTATACTGGTAGCAACGGTGACTCCTTTAAGCACCACAGCGTCTTTTGAAAGGTTTATATAGATTCAGATAAAGATAACAGGTTGTACCACTACCTACCTCACACTCAAAATTGAGAGAAAAAAACTTAACAATTTAAATGCCAAAGATCTGTATGAATTTACATGCAGAAAGTATTATGCATGCATTGCAACATAGGATAAAACAAAATTTAATGAAAATAGTTGCGAATGTCTACAGCAAGGAAAATAGTGCTTTATGTTCATAATCAGAAGAACTCATACACTCCTGTTTTCATAAAAAGTTAATTAATTTACCAGTATACAGTCTTGTCTACGTAACAAAACAAGACCACAAAAGGTAACTCATTCCTTGGAAATTTACAATGTCACTCTGTTTTGAAAAAAACAATGCAGTCATCTCAATTAGTCAACACATTCATGTTTAACAGTCAGTTGATACATTTCAGATACAAAGAGTAATAATGCTTAGTACATGTATACAAAATGAGAAAGAAATGAGAGTAGAAGTAGTTAAAATAAATGAAATAAATTTTATGGAAACGAAAACACTCTTAAAACATGAAAATCTGTTCTTTTGAAGGGAATAGCAAACCCATGTGTCCTTTTGGACGACAACAAGGAAATTGTGACGAGTAGACCAAGGACCAATAAAAGGGAAAGGTGTTCACATAATAACAGGCATGTGTAGAATTAATTTAGAGGAATGTTTTTTTTTCTTTTCAGGTGAACAAAGAGAAAAAGAGAAACACTCAAGGTTATAAATATTGACATGAAAAAGACCATTTACATTCCATGCTTATCTCATACTAACACGGTCGCCACAGAGGAAGATGAAAGCTCATGACGGCTTTTGAACATTTTAAAGACTTGCAAGGGCTTTTCTGCTACGAAGATACACGAATAATCACAGTTTTAAGCTACAAATGAAGCATTTTGGAGTATATGTGGGAGGAATGTTTACAATTAAATGAGTTGACACAATTTAGTGCAGTTACCTTTGGTAACCAAAAAAAAAGAAAAGAAAAAAGAAAAAAGCATTTCATGTATTTAGATCAAAGCAAACCATACACATTAAGCTTATTGTTACAATGTAGGCCTATTCATAGACGTATAACTGATAATAATTTAAGCATAACAGTTGGATTACAAGTCAAACATAGTCATGCTTAGTGCTCATTTCTTACTGACACCTTTTAATTAAGAACTTCTGTATTAAAAATATTGAGAAGAGAAAAAAAACTAATTATGGGCTCAACAATAAAATTCGATTTTCAAGTAAACGAACCTAACAAAAAACAAAACAAAAAACTAGAAACTTTTCTCAAAGAAATACATTGATTTTGTACACAGCTGTTTTTGTCATGAAAACTTGAAATGCTAAGTAGACATAAATTATGTAGCATAGCTAATTAAGTAATAAAAACTGCTTTATTAAGTGAGTCACTGCTAAGGTTTCTTTTAACTTTGCATTAAACTCTTCTATCCGGAGGCTTTCCGGTACCTAATATTTGGGTTGAACAAAATAAGCCCAGATTTTATCAGTTATAGTTCTATACCTTTTAGTCTTGAAAAAAAACAACTAATTGTACAGCCGTATTTTCGATTTATTTGCGAATTTCTTCAATTAGATTTTCCTCCCTTAACAAGAACGTTGACCGTTTCTATAGTTCTTATACTGCAGTGTACACATCTCCGCAGAGTCTAAGTGCGGTAATCCATCTGGTCGAACAAAATCTTTGTTCTTCCTCATCGTTAATTCCCCGCACTTGATAGTCTTTATAGGCAGTGAAATCAAAGAGTCTTACAGGTAGGTGTGAACTCTGCCAAAACCAGCAGACCAACATCTTGGTAATCAGTGATTCAGACAAAAAGTGGCACAACTCAGTGTTTGTGCTATTAACAAAGCACTCAGCACTACGTTCACTCACCAATTCTTTTTGTCGTCCAAAAAATTTAATATTTATAGTTGTGAAAAATAATGAAAACTGCGAACTGTGCGTATACCGTACTAGACGATTTTGTAGTCTGCTAAAGACCCTCTTCAATTCCAAACATAGAGCGGCAACTATAACACTAAACACTCTTCGAAAATAGGCTGACCCAAAGGGCTTCAAATACTCCCCTTAGATAGCTGTTCATTTTTTTCTTAAAACAAATGTCACATGGACCCTGATCTCTAAATTGTCCGCGGCCAATGAATTCTTATAGAAAAAGAAGCTAACAAAAAAAACAACAACAACAACAACAAGAACAACAAGAACAACAACAACAACAACAACAACAACAACAACAACAACAACAACAACAACAACAACAACAACAACAGACCTCTTCCTTGTCCCCCACCTAAACTATCTGAAGAAAGAAAACCTATCTTGGACATGGTATGGAGTAGATTGTTACTATTATTATTATTGATGCTGTGATGAGTATCAATATTTGTAATAACTCATGTCGTAACTGTCTATACTGTTTTGTTATGCTGCATATACGGACCATCAAATGTGCCTTTAAAGGACAAATAGTTATATCAAGTTATATCGTATCTTATCTATCTTATCTTATCTTATAGACGTCTGTCTTGGGGCCCGTCCACAATATAGCCTATATGGTGCTGATGCTGGATGTTATGCAATAAAACAGACATATCGGAAGCCGTATTTACTGACTTCAGACGTGGACTTTGTACCATAAGCACATCTAGTTGCTGAAACGTTTCCACAAGCGCATCGATTAGGAGGAGGGGGAGGGGCGGTAGCACTGGGGTAGAACATCGGCCTCTAAAGCAGAAGGTCTAGAGTTATACCCCCCCACTAGTGACTTCGTCTCCTACTGGTTAGGTAGGTGTCAATTTAATGTGAGTGGGTGAGGCAGAGTCCTGGTATCCTCGCACTGTCTCTGTGTGGAGCATGTAAAGTTGTTAGACGTTAGTATATGGGCCCGTCTACAATATAGCCCATATAATGCTGACGTTGGACGCTATTTAATAACTCCTGTAATCCCTACAAATGCGCAGCCTCAGGCGAAGACCTAACAACTACTCTATGGCGAACTGAGTTGAGACAGAATATAATTTAATATGTAATAAACACGTAGAACTATGTTCCCACGTTATACAATTCATTTATTAAGGTGAAACAATAGAATGAATTTATTTGATCAGAGGATTCAGTGTCCCGTGTCTTGAGCTAGATCTAGTCAGTTCAGTGTGTCAATCGGAAGTCCAAACTGCTGTGTCACTCTAGTCAGTTCAGTGTGTCAATCGGAAGTCCAAACTGCTGTGTCACTCTAGTCAGTTCAGTGTGTCAATCGGAAGTCCAAACTGCTGTGTCACTCTAGTCAGTTCAGTGTGTCAATCGGAAGTCCAAACTGCGGTGTCACTCTAGTCAGTTCAGTGTGTCAATCGGAAGTCCAAACTGCTGTGTCACTCTAGTCAGTTCAGTGTGTCAATTCCCCCCCCCCCCTCTCTCTCTCTCTCTCTCTCTCTCTCTCTCCCTCTCTCTAACAGTTTTATGGTTGAGCTTCAAACACAAATTAATTTTTATGTTTTGAATGGAAGATTATTCGCCGACAATCGTTGTGTTAGAATTCATTATGTTAGCAGATTTAATGGATCCCAAAAACACATCGACCAAGATATCGTTTTTTTTGTTGGGGTTTTTTGAAAGTGGAGAGTGTAGTAGGAACCTATCATAATGGGGTTAAGAACGACCAAGGATGTTGAAGAAACTTCTGTTGTAAGTTTAAAAACCGACAGTTTTTGTCGTTCCTGTATTGGGAAAAGAAGTGACAGACGCAAAAGAAGATTATTACATATTTCGATTAGTTCTTTTTTCCACTCACATAAGTACCCCTCCCTCATTTCCTCAGTTTCTTGTGGTGGCGGCTGGAATGTGATGCCATACTCTGGAACATGTATCAAACTTTTTAACGAACCTAACAAAAAACAAAACAAAAAAACAACAAACTAGAAACTTTTCTCTAATTAATACATTGATTTTTGTACACAAATGTTTTTGGCATGAAATGTTGAAATGTTAAGTATATATATCATAGCTAACTAAGTAATAAATAAACTGCTTTATTAAGTTAGTCACTGCCAAGATTTTTCTTAACTTTGCGTTAAACACTTCTATCCGGAGGCTTTCCGGTACCTAATATTTGGGTTGAACAAAATAAATTCATATTTTATCAGCTATAGTTCTATACCTCTTAGTCTTGAAAAAAAACTAATTGTACAGCCGTATTTTCGATTTATTTACGAATTTTCTCAATTAAATTTTCCTCCCTTTACAAGAACGTTGACCGTTTCTATAGTTCTTATACTGCAGTGTACACATCTTCTCACACTCTACGTGCAGTAACGCTGGTAATCCATCTGGTCGAAATAAACAAAATCTTTTTTCTTCCTCATCGTTAATTCCCCGCACTTGATAGTCTTCAAAGGCAGTGAAATCAAAGAGTCGTACAGGTAGGTGTGAACTCTGCCAAAACCAGCAGATCAACATCTTGGTAATCAGTGATTCAGACAAAAGTGGCACAACTCAGTGTTTGGACTATTAACAAAGAACTCAGCGCGGTGGCCCAGGGGTAAAACATCGGCTTCCGACGCAAAAGGTCCCGAGTTCGAATCCTGGCTGTTGCAATCCCTACTGGTTGGGTCGGTGTCAGTATAATGTGACTGGCTGAGACAGGAGTCATGGTATCCCCACCTTGTCTCGTGTGTGGCAGCACATAAAATTGTCAGACGTCTGTCCTGGGGCCCGTCCACGATATAGCCATAAGTTTCAGATGTTGGACGTTAAAACCAACCAACCAACCAACCAGAGGACTTGTAGGTAAGGCCAAGAGGGTCACAAAGCTTCGTTCTAGTGAACTCTTGGTGGAGAAGTCTAGCAAGTACCACCAAAGCGTCTAGGCCAGGTTGACACTTTTGTCAACATCCCTGTGACTGTGAAGGCACATCAGAGCCTAAGGAGCTCCAGAAGTGTGGTTAGTTCTCACCACATTAAAACCTCAAGCGAGGATGAGATAGTGGATCCAACTTGAAACATATATTAGAGAAGCTTTTATCACTAACCAGAAGCATATAATTAGAGAAGCTTTTATCACTAACCAGAAACATATATTAGAGAAACTTTTATCACTAACCAGAAACATATATTAGAGAAGCTTTAATCACTAACCAACACTTAGTTGCTGTCTTCTTTTATCACTAACCAGAAACATATATTGGAGAAGCTTTAATCAATAACCAACACTTAGTTGCTGTCTTCTTTTATCACTAACCAGAAACATATATAACATATATTGGAGAAGCTTTAATCAATAACCAACACTTAGTTGCTGTCTTCTTTTATCACTAACCAGAAGCATGTATTAGAGAAGCTTTAACCAACACTTAGTTGCTGTCTTCTTTGACGTAGATAAAGCTTATGACACAATCTGGAAGTTTGGACTTAAAAATATGGGATTTGAGGACAACTTACCCATATACTAACTAATTGACAGTTCCAAGTGAATGTTGAATCCTCTCTGTACGACTCCTTCGATCAGGGCTACGTTCTCTCGCCAATTCTTTTTGTCGTCCAAAAAATTTAATAACTACAAATTTGAAAAATAATGAAAACTGCGCACTGTGCGTATACCGTACTAGACGTTTTGTAGTCTGCTAAAGACCCATTTCAATTCCACACATAGAGCGGCAACTTTAACTGTAATTCAACGCTCTTCGGAAATAGGCACACACAAAGGGCTTTAAAATACTCCCCTCAGAAAACGATAGCTGCTGTTTTGCAAAAAACAAACAAACAAAAAACACTTCTTACTTTCCCCCCACCTAAAATATCTGAAGAAAGAAAACCTATCTTGTACATAGTAGGGATTAGATTGGAAGTGCCCGCCTCAACCTCCATCGTCTCCCTCTCTCTCTCTCTCTCTCTCTCTCTCTCTCTCTCTCTCTATCTCTCTATATCTATCTATCTATCTATCTATCTATCTGTCTGTCTGTCTGTCTGTCTGTCTGTCTGTCTGTCTGTCTGTCTGTCTGTCTGTCTGTCTATCTATCTATCTATCTGTCTGTCTGTCTCTCTGTCTGTCTGTCTATCTCTCTCTCTCTCTCTCTCTCTCTCTCTCTCTCTCTACGTCTCTCTCTCTGTCTGTCTGTCTGTCTCTCTCTCTCTCTCTCTCTCTCTCTCTCTCTCTCATACGATCTATAATCGTTTACGGCAGTGTAGTGTATGGCTGTGGTAGACCATCTTATAATTATTAAAATGTTAGACACTATACACCACCAGGGACGGCGTTTTGCTTTAACCACTCAGAGAGATAAAGGAATCATCGTTGCTAATAGTGTAATATTAACTAACTTAGGACATCAGGGTCACAATAATTATAGTTGTCAATGTACTGACGTGCAGTAAAACAAACTCGCCAGGGATTGCGTCTCAGCATCCTAGTAGAAAAGAAAGTAGAAAGTAGAAAGCCTGTACGGAGCTGCGGACAAACCATCCTTGTCAGAGACGAACTACCTTTATAATATGCTGTTATTGTAAAAGCGTACACCTGGTTTTCACCCCCCCCCCAATTTACGTTCAAAAAAACAATCTTCACCGAACGCCACTCCCCATTGAGGTATGCACTTTTTTAGACCTACATGTAGATAAAGCTAAAGATCTTAAACCTAGACACTGGTCTTGTAATAGATCTAGATATAGATAGTTTTGAAGATCTCAATAATTATACACAGCACTTCAGAAATTGATTTAAGGAAAAAACTCTATAGAATCTACATCTAGGTCTACTAAATCCAGCACCTAAATCTAGAGCAAAGATAAAACAGAATAGAGGTAGATTGGAAATATTCTTCTCACTTCAATTTTGTGTTTATATGCATTTAATAGTATTAAAAATCAATAATTGGATCCACAGACTGAATATTTTAATCATCTTCAAAGAACATGATTGGTTGCAAAAAGAACAAACACGTAGCTCAAAATAGCAAACTTGTTATGCTGTAATAACTACTCGTATTTTTTAGAAGTTAACATCACACTTCATTATTCTGAAGTCGCTTGGTTGTTTTTTAGTCTTTTGTTTTTTAATTGTTTTACTTTTTTGCACTCTATTTGACTATGAGATTTTTTTATGAAGTAAAAAAGAGGTTCGCCGTTCAAACGCCACGGTTGGTTACAAATTTATTGGTCCGATTTTGTCTTCTGTAACTGGTTGGGTCAGTGTCAGTAAAATGTCACTAGCTGAGATAGGAATTCAGGTGCCCCCGTCTTGTCTTGTTTGTGGCAGCATGTAAACTTTATAGACGTCTGTCTTGGGGCCCGTCCACTATATAGTCTATATGGTCCTGATGTTGGATGTTATGCAATAAAACAGACATATCAGAGGCCTTCCTTACTGATTTGAGACGTGGACTTTGTACCGGAAGCACATCAAGCTGCTGAAACGTTTCCACAAGCGCATCGATTAGGAGGGGGGAGGGTGCGGTAGCACTGGGGTAGAACATAGGCCTCTAAAGCAGAAGGTCTAGAGTTAGAGACCCCCACTGGTGACTTCATCACCTACTGGTTAGGTAGGTGTCAATTTAATGTGAGTGGGTGAGGCAGAGTCCTGGTATCCCCACAATGTCTCTGTGTGGCAGTATGTAAACTTGTTAGACGTTAGTATTAGGGGCCCGTCAACAATATTGCCCATACAGTTATAGTGCTGACGTTGGATGCTAAGCAACAAACTCTTCAATCCATACAAATGCGAAGCCTTAGGTCGATCCTTGGCACCCGGTGGCAAGAAAAGGCCACAAATCCTGAATTCTTCAACAGAATCAGACCATAGAGCAACGGAGCCATGATTCTAGAAGTCTGCTCCATGGACAGGTCATGTGACCAGAATGGAGCCTCAAAGACATCTACTCTATGGCGAACTGAGTTGAGGCAGAAGATAATTTAGTATGTAATAAACACGTAGAACTATGTTCTCACGTTATACAAATCATTTCTTAAGATGAAACAATAAAATGAATTTATTTGATCAGGAGATTCAGTGTCCCGTGTCTTGAGCTAGATCTAGTCAGTTCAGTGTGTCAATCGGAAGTCCAAACTGCTGTGTCACTCCAGTCAGTTCAGTGTGTCAATAGGAAGTCCAAACTGCTGTGTCACTTTAGTCAGTTCAGTGTGTCAATCGGAAGTCCAAACTGATGTGTCACTCTAGTCAGTTCAGTGTGTCAATCGGAAGTCCAAACAACTGTGTCACTCTAGTCAGTTCAGTGTGTCAATCGGAAGTCCAAACTGCTGTGTCACTCTAGCAATGACAGTATACACAGTCAGGAGACGTCAGTCGCTAAAATGTCAAGACAGGCCACATAAATGAAATAAAGACAGCATGAAGGCCAATCTTGTTTATCCTAAAACACTTAGAGTCCAGTGCAGAATATCGTGTTGATTGCTGCTCGCAAACAGAAGGAGTGCACTCATCCTATCAGAGGAATTGTCGCAGCATCATCAGAATCGGGAACTAAGGAAAGTCACTGTGGAAGTTACTATGAGAAAGGTTGGCTTGTTCCCCTTCTGTTCGCTGTGGAAGCCATTGTCTAAATAAAATAGGACTACAGTCACCTGAAAACCCATCCCCAGCAGAGGTGAACATAATTATAAGCCATTATCAGTGAGCGGTGGACTTGCCGATAATTTTGGTCCCTTCTGAAATGTTGCGACCCAAAGAGCAACATGAATATTGAAAATGTAAAAAACTCATTAAATGAACTTTCCCCAAACGCCATGGTAACACATCAACAAATGTGCATTACAAAAAAGCTCATTGCACGTAAAATGAAACGAATACGAACCTAAATCTAGGACTAGATCTAGATAATTATAAGCTTAGAATTTTAATTCTATTCTTAAAATATAGACCTAGATAGACGAATTACAGATACTTGTTGAAAGCTATTACTTCAATTTAGGAATGAAAAGAATAACAGACCTAAAAGAACTTTATGGATGTGCATGTATTTTCACCTACTCCTAGATTTAGATCTAGATATGGTTCACACCATTATTTACTATTCAGAGAAGTTTTCATTTTTCTGTTCCTGTGTGTTGATCCTACATTTGGACATAATTCTTTAGGTAAGCTATTTATAACTCGGAATCTTATTATTTTCCTGTATAGAGGGAGGAAGAATTCTCTCCCTCTCTCCGCGTTTAACGTCTCCTAGGTTTCCCTGGGGATCCTATACGACGACATTGGAGTCTTATTATGTGATGATAAGTATTTTTATATCCTACAAGCACAGACAGTCCTTTGGAAGTGTACAAAAAGTACCCATAAGCATTCAAAGTAAAGAACACACAAGCTATAAGCAGTTGTTACAACTGTGGAACATCAAAAGGGTAGGTCGCTCTTAACCCGTGCAAACTCTATAAGCTGTGATCGAAAACAGTCAGTGTATGTATAACCCTTGAACTAGGAAAAAAAGACTTTCTAGCTTTTAGAGCAGACCCCACCATAGATAAATTGGCTATTTATAGAAACATCGCACCACCCCGGTAGAAAGCCTTTAAGTAGCTGCAGACGAACTATCCTTGTCAGAAAGAAGAGACGAAGTATCCTTACATTATGCTGTCTGTCTAAAATCTCACCCTGACAATCCAGCTTTTCGCCCTGTTTTCCATCCAAGTTTTGTAGACAAATTAATTCCAATCTTCACCCAACGCGATTCCCCCTTTTGGAATCCGTGTACAGCAGTTCCCTGTTGACTCGACTAATAATTATGCGAACCCTATTGAAAAGGACAAACTTAATTTTCAGAAATAGTAGCTGTATCCATAAAGCTCAGCTTCTTGGATGGTATTTATAACTGTCGAACCGAGGACCTTCCGGCTGGAAAACAGTCGCTCTACCACCTGACCCAGTTCGAACCCCACTCCTTTCTCTCTGTCTCTCTGTCTCTCTCTCTCTCTCTCTCTCTCTCTCTCTCTATCTCTTTCTCTCCCCCCCCCTTTCTTTCTGGTTGAGTTTTAAACTCAAAGTAATCTTTATGCTTTGCGTTGAAGATAATTCGCGGACAATGATCGTTACGGCAGAATCCATTGCGGGAGCGTATCAGATAAGATTAAATGGATACCAAAACCACATCTACTGAGATATCGTGTTTTTTTTTCTTTGGTAAGTGAAGAGTGTAGTAGGAACCTAGCCTAAGGGGTTAAAAACGACCTAGGATGTGGAAGACACTTTAGCTGTAAGTTTGAAACCGACAGTTTTACTAGTTCTGTATTGGAGAAAAAAAGACACATGAGTAGAATATAACAAATTTGTATTAGTTGTTTGTTACGATTCATATAAGAACCCCCCCCCCTCCTTATTTTCTCAGTTTCGTGTGGTGGCGGGTGGAATGTGATGCCCTATTCTGGAACATGTATCAAACTTTTCCACAAGTCCACTTCTTGGAAAAATGCTAGGAAAGCTTGTCAGAACGAAAATGGTGACCTGGTGAAAATCATCAGCAAGGAAATGGATGACCTCTTAAAAAGTAAAAAATAGCAGTGGCGGTAGTAGTAGTAGTAGTAGTAGTAGTAGTAGTAGTAGTAGTAGTAGTAGTAGTAGTAGTAGTAGTAGTAGTAGTAGTAGTAGTAGTAGTAGTAGTAGTAGTAGTAGTAGTAGTAGTAGTAGTAGTAGTAGTAGTAGTAGTGGTTAAGCACACTGGTCTTCGCCTTGGCAAGGCAAATGGGTGCCGAGTAGAAAGTGGGGGTTCGATCCACGTCCATGATATCAGTCTTAATGTGCCTTTGTCTAATCATGTATAAAAATAACAACACCAAATCAAAGTATCTAATAATCAAATTCAACCTTTACAATGACTATTTTGAAAGGTATCTCTTTGTTTTATGTCCCTTATAAGCTTGTGTCATATTTCCATTCTTAAAATAAAATGTTTTTCCCTTCTACAATGTTGTCCTAACATTTTAATGAAATGCATTGTATATTCCATATTAATGGTGGATATTTTTTGTTTCTTTTACTATCTTGACAACACAGTTTAAATTTTGTTACCATACTACTTTTTACTGGACTAACATTGTTACAGGAAATCTGATGAAAGCATGCCTTTTTTCAGGTTGGATACAGGGTGAATACACTCACATAGGTCTACACAGAAATCGATCAGGGGCCTTACATTGGCTTAACGAGACTACAGCGGTAAAACTTTTGTACAATTGTATTTAAAAAATTTTCAAAATGTTAAATGTATTGCTTAAAACTGGTTACATGTAACAAAACGGGTTTCATTCTGAACTCACTATTGTATTTAAAATATTTTCAAAATGTTGCATGTATTTTTTTAAACTGGTTACATGTAACAAAACGAGTATCAATCTGAACTAAGTCTTACTATTGTAATCATTTATCAGAGAAAAATCACTGTTTCCCTTATTACGCTAAAAGTTTTTTTGAGGCATCCTTGAGAAAAGACCAAGTCACTGAAATATGTTCAATTCAATCATTTCAGTGACATGGCCTGTTCCTAAGGTTGCCTCGATAAAAACTCCCAACATCATTAATTTTCATTTTTCCTTAGCCAGTCTATACGAATATATCGGCGCCGGCAACTTTCACAGCAGCAGCACCTTACGGAGCAATAGTAGATGGACAATGGTCCGGAACAGATGGTCAAAATTACAAGTACTTATGCGAGAAAGTTTCTGGTAAATACTTTCATCTCACGCGAGCAGTAGTTTAAGGGATTTTGAAACGGTAATTGTAGTTTAATAGTATTTAATATAAGAGAGCGAGAACGAGAGAGAGAGAGAGAGAGAGAGAGAGAGAGAGAGACAAACAGACAGACAGGCAGACAGATAGACAGATAGATAAACAGACAGACAGCGACAGAGAAAGATAGAGAGAGAGAGAGAGAGAGAGAGAGAGAGAGAGAGAGAAAGAGAGAGAGATAATCAAGTAATTAAAAAAACAACAACAGATAAAACAACAAAATTAACAATATATGAATTGAATTAAATAAAAAAAAAATAAACAACAAAGTTAACCCCCCCCCCCCTGCAACCACAAGGATACATTTAAAAACCGGTTTCTCATTCATAGTGTAAATGCTTTCAGAATGAAAATAGATGTTAAGAAAACGATACATCAACCCAAATAACATCCATGTAAAAGCAAACTTTAAAGTTCTTGTGATGGGGACACGTCTATGGCACCAATAGCCTAGCTCTAAGAACAGACGTGCAAAATATTACACCAAACCAACGTCCGTACTATGTAGATTTATTGTGGACGGGCACCAAGACTGAAGTCTGAAATTGCATATTCGACCAAACAATCAAACAAGAGACAGTGCGGTGATATCGTCATTCCTAACTCAGCCAGTGACATGATACCAAAATGGACAAAAAAATGTAATGATCGATAGTGGGGTTTCGAACCACGCACCCTCTGATTAAGGGACCAACGCTCACCCCCGCCTCCCCGAAAAAAGTAACCCACATGTAAATACAAACTCAAAGTCCTTGTCCTTGCTCTTTATGACCAATCGTGGTTTTCGAACCAGGTACGCTGTGGTTAGGAGACCAACGCTCAACCACTTGACTCCCCCCCCCCGCCTCCATGAAAAAAGTAAAACCCACATGTAGTGTAAAACCAAACTCAAAGTCCTTGTCCTTTCTCTTTATGACCGATCGTGGGATTCGAACCAGGGACCCTTGTTCTTTCTTTTAATGTTCCAGATCTCTGTCCACCGGGCTGGGTTCCAAGCGCTTTCTTCGGGACCTGCGTGAAGCGCTTTCCCACAGAGGCCCCCTGGCATCATGCCAGAAGGGTATGTCAAGGTCATGATGGAGACCTGGTCTATCTTGTCAACGCATCCATGGCGGGTTTCATCACAGGTAGGTATTCATATTTTTTTTTAATTTATTAATTTTATTTATTTATTTATTTATTTATTTATTTATTTATTTATTTATTTATTTATGGGGGTAAGTGGTGTTGCTTAGTGTCCAACATCATCATCACTATTAAGGCTTTATTGTGGACGGACCTAAAAACTATCGTCTGACATTACTTAAGAGCTGCAACATAGAGATAGTGTGGGGATACCACGACTCTGTCTCAGCAGGTGGCATTAATTTGACACCACCCAACCAGTTTGGGACAATATTGCTAGGGTGGGGCTTGAACCACGGACCTCAAGCGTCCAGAACTGATTTTCTATCCCAGGACTACCACCCCCTCTCCCCACCCTTATCCCGGGGGGCGGTGGTACAGGGGTAGAACATCGGCTTCCGACGCAAAAAAAAAATCCTGGCTGTTGCGTTCCCTACTGGTTGTGTCGGTGTCAGTATAATGTGACCGGCTGAGACAGGAGTCATGGTATCCCCGCCCTGTCTCGTGTGTGGCAGCACATAAAAATGTCAGACGTCCGTCTTGGGGCCCGTCCACAATATAGCCTATATAGTGCTGCTGTTGGACGTTAAACCAACCCAACCAACCAACCAACCAACCCCGGGGTGGGAGAAAGTGGGTAAAATAGGGGTTACTGAGGAACAATAGTCGATGTTCTTTTAACAACATAATTATGATTTTTTCCATTCCTGAATCAGATAGCGTGATGTCTCCGACCACAAACTCTTGCCATTGGATTGGACTCAATAACATCGACACGAACTACTTTAAGTGGTTGGATTACGACGATCAGGTAAGCTTATTGAAAATTTATTAACACATTTATTCTTAATGTTTTAAATAATTAGGGCAAAATACAAAAACCTTATACGTGGCTTAAATTATACATAAAATTAACCGCATAGGATGAACACTAAAATGAACTTTTAAGGATATAAAAAGGGTTAAATTTGAAGAGATAAACAAATAGAAAAACACAAAATTAAAGATCAGAAGCCAATTTACGTACGATCTAAAGAAATAAATAACCATGCCATGTTAGCTTATCAGAAAAATATCTAAGTCATCACTGCTGGTATTTTAACCTGTGCTAACTAGCTTTGTTGTGGATATTGTTGTTTGTTGTTGTTGCTGTTGTAGTTGTTGTTGTTGTTGTTATTGTTATCGTTATCATTATTATGACTATTATCATCATCATCATCATCATCATCATCATCATCATCATCATCATCATCATCATCATCATCATCATCATCATCATCATCATCATCATCATCATCATCATCATCATCATCATCATCATCATCATCATCATCATCATCATCATCATCATCATCATCATCATCATCATCATCATCATCAATGAAACCATTGTCCATATATTCCCTTTTTAGATAACTTGGGACCTGTGGGACGACGGCCGACCACAAGAAGGGAGTGAAAAATGTGTGTCTATATCAAACATTAACAATGAGCCCAAAT
The DNA here is from genome assembly GCA_003991915.1 of Elysia chlorotica. NCBI lineage: Eukaryota > Metazoa > Mollusca > Gastropoda > Plakobranchidae > Elysia > Elysia chlorotica. The sequence goes on along the minus strand of RQTK01000152.1, from coordinate 147,545 downwards.
GGCGAGACGAAACGTGTCTGAACCTTAAGCAATGCCATTATGTGTGCGAAAAGTTTGCAGGTAAGCATGAATTAATGGATATGAAGCAGCTTTACAAATTATGTTGCGTTACGTTTCTTAGTTAAAACTAATTTTTTTTTTTAAAAGTCAAGCTATTACAATGAAAAAAAATGATTTTAAACTAAATTAGCAAAAAAAATGCACGATATTAATGTAAGCTTAAGAGTGCGAACTCAGCCAGTCACAATTATTATGCAACTATCTAGTTTTAGTCGTGTGTGGCAGCACATCTTTTGTCAGACGTCCGTGTTGGGGCCCGTCCACAGTATAGCCTAAATATTGCTGATGTTGGTTTGGTGTAATATTTTTCACGTCCATCTCAACTCAACTCATCCAGTTTTAGTGGCTGTTCATTTCTCAATGCTCAATGGAAGCCTGGTATTATTCCATGTTTGGCCGATGGATAACAGCATTCTAATGCCGGGCCAACAAGCTGAGCATTGTGACAACACGGCACAATCTAACCCGCTTTGATTGCCTGCTATTTTCCGGCTCTCGATTTAACACCTTAAGATATTAATAAAAAGAATAAGAATAGGACTTTAGCGCCTCTCTCTTTCTTTCTTTCTCTCTCTCTCTCTCTCTCTCTCTCTCTCTCTCTCTTCTTC
>RQTK01000152.1:134732-144930 GCA_003991915.1 Elysia chlorotica | reverse complement strand
ACTACTACTACTACTACTACTACTACTACTACTACTACTACTACTACTACTACTACTACTACTACTACTACTACTGCTGCTACTATTACGAGTCCTACTTTTAAAAATACGATCTATAACATTTAATGACTATTTTTCATGTTCACATTTTTACCTTTTCTAAAACGTTTCTGTAATGAAACTAATATTTTTTTAATTATTGGTTTTCTTTTTTTTTTAAGACTACACACTGCAAAGCAAATAAAATACTTGTAACTATTTGAATAAACGATGCTAATTTTCATTTTCTATAAGATTCATTAAATTATTTTCATCTACCTTTTTTATATTAAATTTGAAAAGTATACTTTGAAGTATGAGTAATTAATAAAACAATTTTGGACAAATTAGTCTTTAATAGCTAAATCTCAGTAAATACTTCATAAAATAGAAAAGAAAAACCGCTTTCTAGGTGCTGGTGTAAAGATAATTAAATATAGTTAAAATTTATTGATATTTAAGGCAGACACACAATTTCTTTTCATTTACAGGAACATCAAAGCAAAAACAAGAACAAGACAGAATCCCAGGAAAAGATACGATATCGCACAAGGAAAGGAAGACACCGTAAGCAAATCCAGAGAAGAGGCTGCGGAAGAGATTTGGAATAATGAAGAAGTTATTCCAGAGCATGAGGCCCAGGATTGGGTCTCAGCATCCACCAGGTCTACTCTTAAATCAGATGCCAAATCGCTGGCCAAGTCTTTGCTTTCTCAGGGAACGCGTCAAAGCCATCTGTCAGAGGCTGTTTCCGCGAAGTCAGAGACTGTTTCCGCGAAGTCAGAGGCAAAAACTTCAACCATAGCGAGTAAAAGATAAAGGAGACGAAGAAGGAGGAGAAAGAAAAAAAAAGAGGAGCGGAGAGGGGTGAGGAGGTGAGGGAGAAGGAAGAGCTGGAAAAAAAGTAGAGAGAGTAGGGGGGCGAGAAGAAGGAGATAGAGGTAAAAGGCGAGAAGAAAAGGATGAGAAGAGGGAAAAAATGAGATGAGTGAGAGTAGAACACGAAAAACATTAAAAACAAGAATCAAATCGATATAAAAAACAAGAGCATGAACAAGAACAGAGATAAGATACAGGAATATAGGGTAGACACTATTTGAGACCATTTGAAATATGACACTTTTAATTTATTGCCGTAAAGGTGCAGCGCCTTTTAACTTTTTTCTTATTTTTCAGATTGTATTATTGTATTTGAAGCTTGAAGTATGGAGTGCATACTTTTATAGATTTTGTTTAAACAATTTTTTTTTCAATACATTTTAATAAAATTTCGCATTAAAAAAAATGAAAACGTTCAAATATTGATGGCAAATTTATCTTCTAAATTTTTTTGTTAATCCTCTATATAGTGAAAGGTTGAGTAATAAATAGAACAGTGGTGAGTAATTGGGACATTTCTTTAGAATTGTTACGATGTTAAAATATTCTACTTACAAACCACGGGCTAAATTTCATCTCGTTAGTATTTCTTGCGTTGTTTAAAAGGAAAAAAAGCATCTCGTGTACTTATTTATTTATGCATAATTTGAATTATTTGCAAAATGCAAACTTAAAAACAATTTTTTTTTCAAAATTAAAATGATGTGAAATTGCGAACAAGGCAAAGTCATACCCTTGATAGGAAAACGTGCTTAAAAGGAAGAGAAGATAAGAACTTAGAGCAACATTGAGGGTCTAAGTTACAAGTCAATGCCCAAACAACAATCAGGCTAAATTACGAGGCATTGTAACTAAAAAAGAGTGAGTAGTGCTTTATGAAGAATGGGTAAATATGAACTTTCTAGGGTACAAATGTTACTTTAGCGCAAAAAGAATGAAAATAAAGTATTTCTCATAAGAAACCTTGACTGAATTTATTATTTCTGGTGCAGAATTCAATACACAATGATTCTAAAAGGAATAAATATAGGACTAAGTTGTCAATTTTCTTAGTTTGAAATTACACACCTACCTTAAATGACTTAGTGACTTCTTAATAAGTTAATTACATTCTTGTGAAATTATATTTCATATATTTTTATGCAGTGCATGGTCAAAGTTTGGACATATTGGTTCGTTTATAGATTTCTGTGTAACTGGTTGTATGTGTGTGTGTTTGTGTGTTTTAGTGTGTGTGTGTATGTTTGTTCAGAAGAAAAATTGTAATGACGTTTTGTGATTTTCGGAGCATTTCATTTTGTTTTAGTTATAACTAATTACTGATGCAATGATTCATGTTCTATGGTTAAAAAAAAAAGGCAAAATACAATCATCACTTTTATCATTGCTTCTTTTTCTTTCCCTTTTAATGGTTTTTTTTTCATTATTTTTTCTAAACGAGTTGCTGTGTATTTGCATCCAGTTTTACTTAAGGTAGCTTATTCCTTATTTCTTCTAATTAGGCAGACAAAGAAGCAGTCAGGAAAACTCCATCTCTCTCTCTGTCTCTGTCTCTCTCTCTCTCTCTCTCTCTCTCTCTCTCTCTCTCTCTCTCTCTCTCTCTTTCCACCCCCTCCGTCTCTCCCTCTGTATCTCACACACAACGTTGCCTAGTGCCATCTATGATTTACGTGTTTTTTTTTCCTCCATAGATTTTGCTCACCAAACGACTTGAGCCTCTTAATCTGTAAATCATTCACAAAAAGAAATACACCGGACCAAAAAAATATCTGTGTTTTTGGTGCGTTTTTAATTACTCTTGGCATTTTTACCATACGACTATCAAAAACATTAGTAGGGATCGTTAGAATGAAACAACACAGGTTTTTTTGTGGATACGACTTAACGTGGCTTACTTGTTAAAAATGTTTATAAGTTTAATTCCTGTTTTCAATATATCATCATTATACGGAGACAAACAAAGTACACTGCACTCAGTCATTACAAGCATCCTACTGGTTAGTTTGAGAAACTGCTAAGTCAGCAGTCGGTGAAATAAATCGGCAAGAGAGAAGTAAGACAGAGAGAAAGAGAAGAAATGATGGGGGGACGAATAGAGATAGTGAAAGAAAATCAGGAAAAGTTTTTTAACACTGTGACACCGTAGCATTATAATTGGTTACTCAAAAATATTTAAACAATGCGATTAAGGACACAAATAAAACAATTATGTATTCTCGATCTCAGTATTTAAAGACCGAAAATATTTTAGTTACACAATTTTAACATCACAGTGTTACAAAAATTCTACTTACAGATCTAGGGCTAAATTTCGTTCAATGATATAGAAACAGAACACAGGGTCGATTTTGTGCATTATTTATTTTTTGAAATCTTCAGTCGTTTGTCAAATGAAATAAAATGACATGAAGAAAAAAAAGGACATGGACGTAAGTGAGTTCATGTATATTACTAAATCTTTATATATTTAGATATTTCGGAAATCCGGAGGACATTTCGCTACCGGGAAACTTAGTTTATAATGGGATCACTATCAATGAGTAATATCTTTTTCCGTTTATGTTGCAAGCGTCTGTTCTCTCGAATTTAATTTTATTGCAACTTAGATGTTTGTCTGCTTTGTAAGACACACAGAACCATTGGATTTGCATAGAAAAGTAGTGTATACAATTTTAAACTATAAAGATTTAGGATGTAAACAAAGTTGGACTACTCATTATCAAATATAGGTTACTTTGTGGGGAAAAATTAAAGTGATATCCCTTTCATATTGGATCCCCTTGTGTACACACTAAAGGCTTACACTATACACGTAATCGATTTCGGTTCTACATTAGAAACACACTATATAATGTGAACTACGGTTACGGGTTACCGTATTTCCGTACCGAAGAATAAGTGTTTTGGCATTGTGGCTTTGGTAATTGCAGTGCTGAAACTCTGTTGGATTCCTGACCCATCTAGCTGTTCTGTAGAATTAGAAATATAAGTCGTCAGGGTATTGTTAGATTCGAACGATGGACCCCTTGAGTCGTCTGGCTTGTTCGCTATCCGACTGTGCCGTGTAGCCCTGCTCACTGCTGTAGTGTGCGACTTGCACTTTTGCTTCTTTTGGCTGGAAACGGCACCTGGTGAGAGTAAAGTTTTGTTCGCTAGAGTTCAACGTCAGGACTTTTATAGACTATACTGTGGACGGGTCCAAAGACTAACGTCCAACAGGTTTACGTGCTGCCTCACAGAGACAGTTTGGGGATACCATGACTCTGTCTCAGCCGGTCACATTAAACCGAAACGACGAAATGACTACAGCGGGGCTCAAACCACAGATTTTCTGCGCTCGGAGCCGATGTTCGACCCTAGGACTAACGTGCCCCCACCACCTGGAGACAGTACCGAATGACTCAGTCGATAGTTATCTCAACGCCCAGGGCAAGTTATCCGATTTTCGAATCCAAGCTCAGTCTCGTCTAGTCTAATCGATTGTGGTCTAGACTGCTTTATATTAGGTAAATACAGTCAAACCCAATGCTAATCATTGTATTCTAGTGATTATTGTGATTCGGTTTAGTTAAATACAATATAGTCTACTGCTCTCTGATCTAGCTTGGTTCCGTCTGATTGAGTCTAATCAAACGTGATCGAGTTGGCACATTGCAATTATCATAGAGTTATCTAGTGGGATTTATAATGGAACGAATTGTATGCTCGTTTTTGCCTAGACTGATACAGTCTAACCCAATGCCAACTAGAGACTAGAAGAGAGTAATACTAAATGTCTGATCAATTATAGCCCACATTGATTTAGTGTCATTAGTCTAACACAGTCTCATCACCACTGATCCGCAGCTTGAGCTAATGTAACACATTTTGTTCCAAGCTAACGCAATGTACGCCAGTTTTTTCTACTCTGATGCAGTCTAATCGAGGCCTCTATAAAAACAGACCAAGTCACATAAAAGACCAGAGTGAAATCGTTTAGCGTAATAAGAGTAATAGAAATCTATATCTAATAAATTATTACAATAGTTAGTTCAGATTGATACTCGGATATCAGATTTTGTTCGGCCCACTCAGCCTACACTGCAGTAATGATAAATGATCCAATTGTTCATATTATCTTAAGGGTATAGTTCACTTGGACTTTAAAGACACATTTGTGTCTTCTTCAGTGACTTTGCCTTTATTTTTAGAAGCCTCGAGTCTAACCCAATACAACTCTTTTCTGACCGATACGGGCCAGTTACGATATAGGCTTATTGGCTGAAAACCAGGGTGATCTAGTGCTATTCACGCTAATATGGTGTAATTTCTAATGACCCAGTCGAATACTATCCAACCCAGGTTAACAATAAAAACCCAGTTTACAGGCCATCGTGTATGTATCACCTTTGGCAGTCGCCTGCATTAGAAATTCTGGGTCAAGGGTCCAATCGAATTCATCTGACGAGAGAAAACCATAGAGAAAAAGTTATACACAAAACTTAAGCAATAGAACGGAATTAAATAAATAAAGAAGCTTTGATTTCACAAAAGCTGTATAGGACCCTCTCCAGGGGAACCTAGGAGACGTTAAACCCGAAGAAGGGAGAAAACTTTCCCTCGCTCTAAAAAAAAATCAAGAAGATCACATATATAAATAAATAACTAAAAAGATAAATAATGAGACAAAGAATAACCTATTAGATAGTCTTAACAGATGGTCAACTGATATACACAGGAGCAATTGATTTAGATTGTTTAAGTTGTCTCAGCAAGGACGCTAGTGGTGCGCCAGCAATTGAACTGAAGTGAGCACACTATTCGCATTAAAAGGGTAAACAAATGTAAAGGTAACAAAAATAACAAAGAACTATTAAATTTTTATTTAAAGTTAGAATCGAATTATATGCGGAGAGCTTGTTTTTTTTTTTCAGCCTACGAGCCTACCAGACTAACATTGCAAACTGTGCCTTATAGTTAATAATAATGATATCGATGTCCTTGGTTCTAAATGCCAATAATTGTTTTTATCGGTGACCCTGTCTTTTTTTTAGTCTTGGCCAAATACAGTAGAAACTTATCAAGACAAAGCCCCCCAAATACGTTTAGGGGTCACGTGATCTTGAAGCGCGGTAAACACAGGCTTTTCTATCTTTTTCATTGTCATTAGAAGGGGGCAGTAGTCCTGGTGTAGAGCATTGACTTCCGACGCAGGAGGTCCGTGGTTCAAGTTCTGGCGATTTCGCCCCCTATTGATTGGGTCGGTGTCAGTTTAATGTGATCGATTGAGACAGGACTCATGTCATCCCCGCCCTGTCTCGTGTGTGGAAGCACGTCCGTCTCGGGGCCCGTCCACAATACAGCCTTTATAGTGCTGGCGTTGGACGTTAAACCAGCTCAACTGGACTGAACTTCATTGTCATTGGAGCATTTTATTTGTGTGAACAAAAACTACCAACACCAAGAGCGCACAATAATAAAGACCCCAGCTGAACTCAATATTTTTCGCGCTTCCTGTTGTCTTAAGGGCCAAATGCTAAGTCGACGATGGGCCTTCTCAGTTTGTAAAGGCTGTTTAAGTTAGTTGTAAAGGCTGTTTAAGTTAGTTGTAAAGGCTGTTTAAGTTAGTTCGTCTAAAAGGCTGTTTAAGTTAGTTGTAAAGGCTGTTTAAGTTAGTTGTAAAGGCTGTTTAAGTTAGTTGTAAAGGCTGTTTAAGTTAGTTCGTCTAAAAGGCTGTTTAAGTTAGTTGTAAAGGCTGTTTAAGTTAGTTGTAAAGGCTGTTTAAGTTAGTTGTAAAGGCTGTTTAAGTTAGTTGTAAAGCTGAACTCAATATGTTTTCGTGCTTCTTGCTGTCTCAGCGCCAAATGCTAAGTCGACGATGGGGCGTCTCAGTTTGTCGACCTCATCCTTGTACTAGACTGACCTGGCGAAGATCGGGGCTGCCGACGTCTCCTGAACCAACGGACGAGTGCAGTAAGGATCAGGAACAGCACCACACACACCGAGACGGCCAAGGCTATGAAGACTTTCACAATAGGGTCATCTGAGACGGGAGGGAAGAGAAGAGAAGTGATAGCGCTGGGGATAGAGCGTCGAATGCCTATTTGGGAGTATGGGAGGTCCGACTTTGAAACTCGCAGTAACGATCGTTTTTCATTACGACTAACCTACTACTTAGAAAAAGAAGTCTCAGATCAAAATGTATGTATTGTTCGCTATACATCTATGTCTCCATAATTATAGATGAGTGCATCCGCTATATGCTTTTTTTTTCTTTAATGTGCTTTTTCCTTATACCCCTCCTCTCTCGCTGTATCGATTTCTCTCTCATTTCCTCTCTCTCTCTCTCTCTCTCTCTCTCTCTCTCTCTCTCTCTCTCTCTCTCTCTCTCTCTCTCTGTCTATATAATTTTATCGCTCTCTCTCTCTCTCTCACTATCTTTATTTAAAAAAGAAGAAAAAAGTACAATTAAAAAGTAAAGGATACAGAACACAGTAAGCCTTACCCCAAAGCCAAAATTCAGAGTCTGTGGAAAGAAAAATTGATTAAAGAATAACACAATTTATTATTAATAATTTATCTATCTATCTATCTATCTATCTATCTATCTATCTATCTATCTATCTATCTATCTATCTATCTATCTATCTATCTATCTATCTATCTATCTATCTATCTATCGTTATGTCTATTATATAAACACCCATCTATTTATCGATCTATATAATTATCTGTCTCTCTATCCATCTATCTACATAATTTATCATTTATCTATAATAATGGAATGGGTTAGTATGTCCAAAAAAGAAGGTAACACTTAGAGACTTAACTTAGACCACTCGACATTTAATAGAAACGACGATCTAGAGCACATTAAAGAAGCACCACACTCCTGAGTTCGAACTGGCTCAATTGGTGGTTTTCAGATCAGTAGTGACGCGGTTCGTGGTTGGGTCGGTGTCCGCATAATGTGACCGTCTGAGACAGTTGCCCAGAACTCCCCACTCAGTCTCGTGTCAGTCAGACGTCAGTCGTTGGGCTCGTCTACAATATAGCCTAAGCAACAACCCACACTAATGCTCCTCGGCTTGTTTCTATGTGAAATCACGTAAAATTGACTGATGTAAACTATATCCTATATAAAGCTGACGTTGGACTCTTAGCAACTAACTAAAGCCCAGACTAGACTACCTGAAAAGTCTAGAAGTACGTAGGCCATCCGCTTGTTGTCCTTGTCGAGTCGGTCCAGGTCACCAGAGGCGTTGTAAGAGACGCAGGCAAGAAGAGCAGTAGCACCCGCCTCTCTCACTTGGGTGATATTCACGGTGACCGCAGAGTGGATAATAGAGCCTCCGTCAAGTCTGTAGTCAACTTCCACTTGGGCACGGGTAGGGGGATTAGGGGAGGGGGTTGAGTTGAGTTGAGCTGGGTTGAGTTTTTTTTACGGCATGTCAGCACAATAAGGCCAGAGCCAGACTGTCGCCGGTGGCTGGGGTGTGGCTAAGGATTCCTTATGAAACACTTCTGTAATTTATATTTTGTAGCCTTGGTCTGACTGCGCAAATGAATACACGAGAGTTTCATAAAGAACTTCTGTCCAGCCACAGTCACCACCGGCAGTCTGGTTCCGGCCTAACGACTATATTGTGCCTATGATGTCTTAAAACAGTACATTACACTAGTACCAATAGTGACTCCTTTAATTATCTGGATAGTAAATATATCAGTTAAAAAGAGTCATGCTTAGGATTATCACTGTTAAATGTTATTATAATATACACCAATGTCTTTAAGAAACTTCGGTATGCGCTTTACACTAGTACCAACGGTGACTCCTTTAATTCTCTGGATAATAAAAGCACGAGAATGTGTATAAAAAGGTCGTTTAAAAGGGACGCATATATACATGTTTAGGGTTATCACTGTTAAATTTTTATTAATATACACCAATGTCTTTTAGAAACTTCGGTATGCGCTGAGGACTAACATCAGAAAATTATTCTCTCGGGTGGTTTGGAAGCAAGGTGTATACATCTATCCTGGTGAAATAACAGACAAGCAAACCCATTAAAAAAACGTGAGTGGAAGGAGAGGGGTATAGAGACGGTATTTTTACAATGTTTTTTAAATTTAAATGGGGCATGCATATTTTGATCCTTTACTATTGTTTGGTCCCAATATTTCATTGCCGTTTGGATAATGGAGCCTTCGTCAGGTATGTAGGTGACATCAACTTGCATGCGGGGAAGCGTGTGTGTGTGTGTGGGGGGGGGGGGAATCTTGCTAAAGAACTAATATGCCACACACACACAAAGCACCATTATATTAGTTGTTGTTGTTGTTCTTGTTGTTGTTGGTTTACATTTGAAAGCAAGCGATGCAGAACGCTCAGAAGCTTGAAGACTGTCTTGTTTCATTAAACAGAGACACTTTTCTTGGAGTTCGTTTGCTTGTTTCTAGCTTTTTTTCTATTTTCTTTTTTTATTGTTTCAATTTAACTCAACGGATTCACAGTATTTTATTATCAATACATGAAATCCGCAACCGGGTACACTAGCTTTGATTTGCTTTAATGTCCAACATCATCACTATATAGGCTATACTGTGGACGGGCCCCACGACTAACGTCTGACAACTGTATGTGCTGCACCACAGGGCCCACGCTCTGTGTACAACCAGTTCCTGGACCGTACCAGCGAGCCGGACTCCAGGTCTCAGGGTCCCGAGCCTTCCCTGCTGGGCGTGCTGTGGTCACCGTTCTGGACGGACGTCTTCCCCCTCTCCTGGTCCAAGCTGGTCAGCGACCTGTGAGAGAGAGAGAGAGAGAGAGAGAGAGAGAGAGAGAGAGAGAGAAAGAGAGGAAGGAGAGGGATAAAGACAGAAAAGGAAAGAAAGACAAAGATTGAAATAGAGGGAGATAGAAAGAGAGCAAGAGAAAGAAAGGGAGAGAGTAGGGGAGTGAGAAATACGATACCAATATAATATCTATCTAGGTAATGTTGATTATTGCCATTTAGACCTTCACCCCCTAAAAAACTCTAAAAAAATAAAAAAAACCAAAAAAAAAAAACCACACAAAATAATGTCGAATGGTTAGTCATTATATATAATAACAATTTGAATTGCTTGGAAATCGACATAAACTTCAAATAGAGAGAATTAGAATTACAGAAGGGGACATGCCTGAAATTAGAGGGAAGTTAAATAACTTCTTTAAGAAAGTGATTATTATTGTTATTATTATTATTATTATTATTATTATTATTATTATTATTATTATTATTATTATTATTATTATTAT
>RQTK01000152.1:108000-122885 GCA_003991915.1 Elysia chlorotica | reverse complement strand
TACCAATAAACTGTATGGGGTTCATATGTCTAGACTATATATTTCTAAGAACCTAAATCGTTATCTAGATAGATCTATATCTAGACTGGTTAATTTCTTTCAAGCTATGTATTTAATCTTTAAAATAAGCGGTACTTTATAAGTGTTGATTTAATCCGTAGGCCTATGTGACACACCAAGAGAATGAATAAGATCTGAACTAGAACTAGATCTATAATTATTCTATGTTAGCCGAAATTTAAAATGTCATCAGTTAGGCTGACTAAGAATTTTTCAATTTCATCTGAATTTTATCACTTGGCGTTATCTGCGACCGTACACGACACAAAGCATTGTAATCCAAACTCAAAAATGTTGGCACGGTCCGACTGTGATGTCAACACAACACAGGTAGATTAGCTATCTGTTTGGCGACTGAATCTGGGCAGATAACGTAGGCTTGCGATGACTGCTTGTGTGCTTGAGTACTGATGCCGTCGACACTCGACAGTCTTCACTTCACCTGAAAATATTATGATTTACCTGGAGATGCGTTCGTTAGCGCTGGTGCTTAAACGCTATAGGGTTGCGGAAGCAAATGAGGCTCCAGATAATAATAATAATAATAATAATAATAATAATAATAATAAAATGAGGGAGGGGGGGGGGGGTCAATACTGTACACTCTGGCAAAAAAGGACCAATATTTACGTTAATAAACTAAGGATAAAGCTTTACTCTGGCAAATGCGGAAAAAGCTTTTTTCCCTGCAAATGAGGCAAAGCTGTACCCTGGCAAACCAAGCTATACTCTGGCAAACGAGTGCAAAACTGTACTCTGGCAAATGGGGAGGAGGGGGGAGAGCTTTCCGCTGTGCTCTGGCAAATGAAGTAAAATTTTACCTCAGCAAAATAAGAACAAAGCTGCATTCTGGAGAATGAGGGCAAAGCTGTTCTCTGGCAAAAGTAGGACGATAATGTGTTTTGGCAAATAAGGGCAAAGCTGTAGTGTACCAATTAAATGATGGAAAAGCTCAGAGGGCAAGGTTGTACTCTGGCAAATGAGGGGAAAGCTGTAGTCTACCAATTAAATGATGGAAAAGCTCAGAGGGCAAGGTTGTACTCTGGCAAATGAGGGAAAGCTCAAGGTGTAAGGTTGTACCCACGCAAGGGAGGTCAAAGCTGCACTATGCTAAATGAAGGCAATATTTTTATCTGGCTATTAACTTCTATATCAGTACAACCACGAAGACTGCATGTTTGAAATAGCTATTTTATCCTTTATATTTAACCAAAGGTATTTGTTTACATCAGTCTTGCTGATTACGAAGTCCATGAATGAGAGATGAACGCTATGCTGTACGCTGAAAAATGAGGGATGTTTTGGTTTTCTGGAAATGAATGATATGTCCAAATCTAACCAAAAAAAGAGTTAATGAAATGATGTACTTTACTTTGAGAAATATGGCGTACTCCAAGATCAAAGGCATGCCGTATATTGAGAAATAAAAGATATGTTGAACAATATGAAATTATTGGATGATAATATAATACATTAACTGAACAATAAACAATTTGGAATATTTCATGCTTTTGAAGATACAAATAGTTTGTACTTATTGGGATGAAAAGATGTTAAACACTGTGGAATAAGGGATAGTATCTAATCCGAGGAAATAGAGATATTAAGCTTACTATAAATGGCTAAATAAATAATTATAGTTATGCCGTACTATATGAATGATCTAAGGATCTAAAAACAGCACACACAAAAGCTTAAAATGTTTCAAAACAATCATAATGTAGAAAAATCCCCCTCTCTCTCTCTCTCTCTCTCTCTCTCTCTCTCTCTCTCTCTCTCTCTCTCTCTCTCTCTCTCTCTCTAAATAGCAGGAACATGACTTCATAAACTGTAAATATATTCATCCTTTCTCCTAAAATAAAACTAAAACTGGGTACAGACATACATAAGACTTTTAAGGCTAATAATGTACAATACACATTACGCATATGCACAACACGCACACACAACATAAAAACTCAAGTACACAACACGCCTAGAAGACGGTGACCTACTTTCAGCGGTACAAGGGAGAGCTTGTAAAGTTTTCTCTGTTTCTATGGAAAAAACAAGAAAATGTTAAAATGTTTTGGTAAATTACTTAAATACTGGACGTGTGTGATTAGAATAACAATGCAATAATAATAATAATAATAATAATAATAATAATAATAATAATAATAATAATAATAATAATAATAATAATAATAATAATAATAATAATAACAACAACAACAACAACAACAATCATCATTATCTATCTCATAGTTTAATATCTGTGATCTAAATGTTCACATTATATCACAACACTGGTGCAGTAAGTCAAAAACAGGCGGGTATGTAACTCGAGACCTTCCGACCAGAATCTAGCCCTGGGTTAGAACATCGGCTTCCGGCTCAGGATTAGTAGCTGAGTTGGTTTAACGTTCAACGTCAGAGCTATATAGGCTATAATGTGGACTGGTCCAAAGACTGACGTCTGAAAATGTATGTGCTGCCACACAAGAGACAGGACGTGGATACCATGACTCGTGTCTCAATTTGTCCTGGACGCCGATCCAACCAGTTACAGGGGACGAAAAAAGGACAAATAAAACTGACGTTCGTGGGTTTAGATCCACGGACCACCTGATCTGAGGACCAATGCTCTCCAACTTGAGCCAGTTCGCCCCTCTTGATGCAGGAGGTCTGTGGTTCATTCAAGCCTCGCTGTAGCGACTTCGTCACCTACTAGTAGGGCCGGTGTAAATATATTGTTACCAGCTAAAACAAAGTCATGGTATCCTCTTGGCGTATACTTGTGGCAGAAAGTAAACTTCTCAGACGTTAGTTTTGGCCCATCCATAAATTAGCCCATATATCATCCGCGCGCTCTACCATTAGACCACAATGCCTTTTGCCTATCTCGGTGAGTAGAGATGAAGGGCCTTTTCATCATAAGTCACTCCAATTTTCTTAATCAAGCAGCCGTGAGGTCTATTTTAGTGACGAAGGTATTAATTTTTAATTGTCACGATGGACCTACTTTCGAACATTGTCGAGTGGTGTAAGTTTTACTTTCATCGCAGAATTCATGAGAAAACCTAAGACAATCTGTTGAGCCGGAGCTCAACATCAGGTGGTACATTTAAAATATCGTTGAATACAATTATGCGATCGGTTGTTTTAACTGCTTTGCATTCTGAGACTCTTTTACGCAGTCAAAAGCACCACACATATTGTATGCCAAAATAGGCGGATATAAGGAGGTACAATGTAAGTGGGCTAACCAACTTGTCACGAAAAATCGGACGCACAGTGTTTTTTTTAAGCCACGGGGTTGATCGGTGGCATTATAACGTGCATTATGTAACTCGGGATCCCATACTTTAAAGAATCATACATGGGGCAAATAGAGGCGTTAAGCATTTCACATCGCATGATTTTGGACCTGTTCTTTAGATACGCATTATTTTGGAGATTTTTCCAAAATTTGAAAAATGTAAAAGCTTTGATATTTATTTTTTTGAAACGTAAAAAAAAAGTTGCTATCACAAGAGCGTCGTATTAAACTGCACATATGCACAACATAGGAATTGGTCGTCAACCATTTTCTGTTCTTCTTTTTTGTGTGCGTTACTTCAGTGTATTGTTAACTCATTTTTTTATTATGGATAGTGCGTTTACCTTATTTGTACCGTATAAATTATATTAATTCGGTCTTAGTTTAATTGTGTCAACAGGGTACAAAATATCGAGTACCGGTATATTTTAATTTGTGAGTCATCCATGTCCTATCTCTCTTTCCAAATCTTAAAAAGGTTCATTTTATGTTAGGCAACCAGGGTGAATCAGCACAAGCCGGAAATTTGTCTTTTGGAGTTACTCATAGTGTGTTAAAACATTTAAGAGGTTAAAAACTAACAACTCTATCATTTTGAAAACTGGAGGTATTCAAATTATTTTGAAAATAAAAGGCAGTAAGTAGCACTTTTTGTGTAGTGGGCTCTAGCTTAAAACCTATATCTGCGACTTGTGCCTGATTCTCTCTGGTTGCCTCATATATAATTATATGAGAGCTGGACCACAGGGCATGAAACCTGGCACTTGGCCAATAATACATGGCACCAATCAGGCCAGTACGGGAGCGGGGCTCTGACCTTTCCAAAGACTTTAATGAGAATCTACTGACCAGTGTGTAGTATATACGGGATAAATAATTATGTATTATATAGACACTGCCCGTATTTTACTAACATAGACTTTGTTTTCATAGACCATTACTTTAGAAATAGCTATGTGTCTTCAGAGCCTACGAGAGAGAGAGAGAGAGAGAGAGAGAGAGAGAGAGAGAAAGCAAGAATAAAGGAGTATTGTATGCTAAAAAACCTATTTTATCGTCCAAAAGAACTTTGGTAACTGGATCTCTACAGTTTAGAATAAAGCTAGCGTTCTATAAATCTACACATATTTTTTTTAAACGAGCCTTGTTCAGACTCTGCATCTATACAGTCCAGAAAAGAGAAACAAAATGTTATGTAGAAAGCAATAATCTAGATAAAGTTATACCCCTGTTGCCACAGAGTCTAGAAACATTTTTTTTTCTGAAAACACAGAAAAAATGACAATAATAGACAGCTTCGCTTCTCTTAGTCAAAATATAAAATCTCTAATGTAGACTTCTAATCGGAGGGTAGCGGGTTCCAACCCGGCTCTGACCGCCATTAAATAGAATGATATCTTCACCTCAGAATGCAGTTATCGTATGTGCTCATCTCTTAAAATTGGATTTTTTTTTATCGAAAAAGTTTCTGTTACCGATTTACTTTAATCGACATAAATTTGGTAGCTTGAGCAGTTCGTCGCCACCCACAGTGTGAGTTTATTTTGTCCAATGAAAGTATGGAAAAGGCAGTTTTCATTTGTCGTAAATCCAACCTTAATAATTAATATTGTCACATTGGGTGGACATACGACAATTTCATTCTGAGGTAACGATAATTATCTAGATCACTTCTATAAATAGCCCATCCTACCTGCCTCGCTAGGTACACCCCCGGATGGGGTCATCAGCGATAGGAACGTAATGGTCAGCTGAGTAGAGCAAAATGTCCGGCCCATCTTCTTAATGTCTACATAAGTGATATTGACTACTGCCTTGTAACTGTTGTAACTGGTCTTCGTCTAGATCTGCATTTAAGTCTGTTATAGTTATGTTTTATATTTTATATGAAGTAAAAACTTAATTAGGAGTAATATCTATAATTATCTAGATCTAGACCTAATCTAGTTGATATCTATTTCATATACGATGAGTTCGATTCTAATTGAAATCTTATTTGGTTAAAGTTTAGAAAACCTAACTTCCTTGTTGGACAAAATGAACAAGATTTTTTTTTGCGCACGGCTTTGAACCAAGCTATCGAAACGTCCTGAAACTTAGAGAAAATGTGCGAAACATAAGATGTCATCATTAGTTTTGATAGTGTAAGAATAAAAAAGAATACTTAATGAAACATACCAAGTACAGTTACTGCTAATAATATTATTTTAGACTTTGTTAACTTGGTCGTCATCACCGAAGAAGGCAAAAGATTTTTTAGACTAAAACTAAAATAAACAATTACAATATTATCTTTTGCTTGTTCTGTCAAATGCGATGCTTTTATTTTAATAGTGTTAACTATAAAATCCAGCGAACATTATTTTTTCATTTAAGAATCACCAATCTAACAAGCCAATAAAACAAAGTTTGCAATTGTCAGATAAAAAGCAAAAAAGGCATATAAATGGTTTTCAGCTGTGATCGTTTTCTCTTCCAAGCCAATACAAAATTACGAATCTAAAAAAGACCGAATCTTTTATTCTATACTTCGACCTAGAACTAATAGAAGGTCGAAGTACAAGAGCCTGACCCACTGCCAAAGTAGAGCCAGAATTGATTATGTCCAAAAATAACCTATATCTTCAAAAATTGCCATGACATTGAAAATCTACTTCCACTCACTTTTTCTTAACTACTTTAAGCATATTATGAGCAATCCCCACCCCCTTAAGTTTAAAATTTAAGATTTTATCACAAGTTAAAAGCCCGAAAAATCTTTAAATCCAATTTTCTAGAAACGCGAGTTTTGGACATAGTCATTTCTGGCTGTCAGCCGACGATATTATTTTCATTTAAAAACATTTTGATATGGCCATGTACTCTGATACTCAGGTGCTCACATTTTGACATGCCTAGGTACTGTGATATTCAAGGACTCACATATGACATGCCAGGATGCTCTGATATTCACGTGCTCACAAACTTATATGCCCAGATGCTATTATAATCACATGCTAACATATAACGCCCATATGCTCTGATATTCAGATGCGCACATAATTTATGACAAATCCAGATGCTTTGATATTCAGGTGCTCACATTTTGACATGCCCAAATACTCTGATATTCAGATGCGCACATAATTTATGACTAATCCAGATGCTTTGATATTCAGGTCCTCACATTTTCACATGCCCAAATACATTAATATTCAGATGCTCACATTTGACATGTCCAAATACATTAATATTCAAATGCTCACATTTTGACATGTCCAGGTACTCTGACATTCAAATGCTCACATTTTGACATGCCCAAATGCTCTGATATTCAGATGCGCACATATGACATATCCAGATGCTTTGATATTCAGGTGCTCACATGTTGACATGCCCAGATGCTTATATGTTCATCTGATCAGATTTTGACATTCCTAGCTGTTTTGATATTTCGATTTTCATTGATGTTTAGGGATCTAAATGTTTCGATATTAAATTATATGGTCTCATGTTAGTACGTATATCATTTTAGGGTTTACACACAATAAACTTGTCCATTTGTACATAATTTCAATAACTTCAGCTGTAATTATTGATAATAATACTTTACATATGATGTTTTATATTATTAATCTTTGCCCCAACATTAACTTCCATTTTTACTTTATGCGGTTTTCTGTTTTTATGTATATCCTCATGTTTATACATTGAGTTTTTTTACACCGTAACATGTCCAAACTGTATGTATGTTAAGATGCTATGATATTTCTATACTCCAGTTTTTGGATGTTTTGATGTACCGGTACCTAACTGTTATCAAAATCATCACATTTTACTTTTTTACTTCCGCTAAAATAGAACAATCAAACGTAGTTGTTGTTTTCATGTTTTATTTTCATTTTATTGCCTTTAACTAAACAAAGCTGAACTATAATACGTTGCATAAAAGATGTTAAAAAGCTAAACAAACGAACAAAACTGGAATGGTTAGTAAAATGATATCATACATATACAATTTTATGTACAATAATTTTATAAATTTAAATGTAACATTGTTTAATAGTTATTTCTAACATAAAAAATGTATTGCTAACATAAAAAGGTATTGTTTCGAATTCCAATCACCTGACATAGATAACTTTTAGGGATGTCCAAATGTTAATTTTTGGTAAGAGCATGAACATTGATCAAAAAAATTTCAGGGTGATTTAAAAGAAAATGTCAAAATATCATGAGTTTCACGTTACAGGGATAGTATAAGTATAGGATAGGCATTAAAATCAGTATTGTCGCGTAGTAAAACATGGCTACTGAAAGCACGGAATATATATTTTAAGAGTAATACGAAATATTTACATGAATGTAGAAAAAAAATTTGTATCATTTTCATGATGAAATTATTGTCATGCAAATCTTTGCTATCGTTATAGTAATTTACCCATTATGCAAGGATATAATAAAATTATTTATACTACGCTACAGTTCCGTTATCTCAGAATTTTGCTATGTGGAATATGTAAAGCTGGCTTTAAATGAATTAAAATATATAATTATGTAATTGTCTCTAAAGCGATTTCACTAAATACTTGCAGCAAAAACAATAGGATAAGTAAAAAGAAAACAATTTGCTTATATACACGTAAAAAGCAATATAATTATTGAACATTCGAAAATACTTTGAAGCTTAGTTGAGCCTATTCTAGGTTTTTATCTACTTCCCACTACATCTAACTCATCGCCTTGTAATGGCTGCTCTCTGGTTCCAGCCCGCGAAGGGGCGTTTGTTCTGAGCTCCTGGTGAAACAAAAACAAGAAGAAAAAATAATGAAATGATGAGAGGGGGCGGGGCAGGGAAAGAGAGAGAGAGAGAGAGAGAGAGAGAGAGAGAGAGAGAGAGAGAGAGAGAAGAGAGAGAGAGAAGATAGAAATAGATAGATAGATAGATAGATAGATAGATAGATAGATAGATAGATAGATAGATAGATAGATAGATAGATAGATAGATAGATAGATAGGTAGATAGATAGATAGATAGATAGATAGATAGATAGACAGATAGATAGATAGATAGATAGATAGATAGATAGATTGATTGATTGATTGATTGATTGATTATGGTATCTGTAGAAATTCAAATTCTTTCATTGTAGAAATAATGCACTAACCTACCAACCCGGTGTTATGTCTTTTGTTGTCATATTGAAATGTTGTATCGTATATTTTACATTACTTTCATTCAATATGCTTTCTCTTATACAAAAGTAGAACACAGCTCCTGTTTTATAGCCAACATAAACATAGGATTAGATTTTCGTTGAACTAGTATCTGTTTTAAAACACACATATCAAAGACATTCAACGAAACATGTTTATTATTTATTGGTTTAGTACTTTCTGAAATCCAACGATAAAACCTCAGTATAACAAGATGTTACAACCTATGTTTTTGATAAGTTGTCGGCCTTTGAAGAGAAAGAGCTGGGAGAAAAAATAGTGTTTTTCCACACGCTTGCTTTAAATTGTTTGTGCCTATATAACTATACAACATTTCATTTATCTAACTAACCTAACTTATAAAGGGCGAAAGAAATATAGGCAAGTTGTGCTGGAATTTACGGATCGAAAGATCAACAGAGGCGTGAAATGGCAATAATAATGAAACACAAAAATAAAACAACAACCGAAAATGTAAACTGTTATAACTAATAATCCCACAAAGTGCAATCATTGTTCGGCCATTTTCTTAAAAATTTTTTTACTTCTATCACTATAGAAAACATAGCTAAAAAAATCCAGATCTACTCATAATTAATCCAGTGGTCTGACTCTCCTAAAATCTAATTTATAACTAATATCCTTAACCAGTGCAAAGACTATCTTAGAGGTGCAATATTTCAAGGCAAGAAAAACAAAATACTACGAAACCAAATGGGAAGCTACACGCAACTAAAGAGACAAAAAAAACCCCTCGTGAAATGTGAACCAATAAGAAGCGAAAACTGAAAACAAATGTAGGTGCCAATAACCAACCAAATCCGAGGACTTTACATGGGCGACTCCGGATTTGCCACTTTGTACTTCTCGGAAGAGGACGAGACGCGTACGAGGCAAAGAACAAGACCTTGATCCCAGTTGTCGGCATCCTCAAAGAGATCTGCCTCCTTGGGTTCGTCCCAGATCGGAAGTTTCAGGATAAAACCTGGATTAAGGTGTGGCGAGGGGGAGAGGGAAAGAGGAGGAGTGATTGGATAATGTTAATTGGAGTGACATAGCTAGAAGGGTTGCTTGATTTTGTGTCGGCGAGATAGAGAGAGAATGTGAAAGGTTTGAATTGCCAAAAAAAAGGAAAATAGAGATAGTGAGAAAGAGAGACTGGGGCAACGACAAAGAAAGGCAGAGAGAGACATTCGTAGTCATGCACGGAGACAGAGACACATATACAAAGACACAGAGATAGACACAGAGACAGAGAATGAGAAACAGAGACATAAAGACAGAGACCCAGAGACAGAGACACAGACACAGGCAAATAGACAGAGAAAAAAGACAGAGACACAGAGACAGAGACACAGAGACAAAGACAGAGACACAAAGACAGAGACACAGACATATAGACACAGAGACACAGAGACAGAAATTGAAACAGGGACACACAGAGAAAGAGAGAGAGAGAGAACTCCTTCTCCACAGTCGTGCCGCCATTTTCCCCGAGACGTTCTCCAGCGATGAGCTGGACGGGGGCAAAGGCCGAAGCTCAGTTGAGCAGGGAGGCTACCAGTTTCTGGCCGCAGTTATCACCCTTGGAATCGCTCTCGTCAGCGGCACGTTCACTGGTTGGTGCTCTATCTCTTCTCTGTGTCTCTGTGTCCCTGTGTAATTCTCTGTCTCTGTCATTGTGTCTCTGATGTCTATGTGTCTATGTGCCTCGGTTTCTCTGTCTTTGTGTCTCTGTCTCTGTGTCTAAAATGGCGGCACGACTGTGGAGAAGGAGTTAAGTTTTAGTTTGATGTTTAGCGACAACCGTCTGTACTATAAAGGTTAACTTATGGATGATATGGATCATGACCATCATCATCAACATTCCCATCACCATCATCATTATCATATTTATCATCATCGATTACTTCTCATCATTATTGCCACCACCACTACCACCACCACCACCACCACCACCACCACCACCAAAACCGTCATCCTCAATATTTACACGCAATAAAACTTCCAGCAGCATTGTCATCATCAACATCCTCCTACCCATGCTTCTCTTCTTCCTTCTCTTCCTCATTATCATCCTCACTCTTTAGTGACCCTGTACTTGGTAATCGCCACTGCCTCAGCTGCCACAATGGCGGCAAAGAGCGGTGGGCATCCGGTTCAGGTTATACACCCTGCATCACCAGCACTATAAAACTATGTTCATTTAATCACAATTAACATAAGAACCACTAGCATTCTCATCACCATCATCGTGAACATCATCATCATCATCATCATCATCATCATCATCATCATCATCATCATCATCATCATCATCATCATCATCATCATCATCATCATCATCATCATCATCATCATCATCATCATCATCATCATCATCATCATCATCATCATCATCATCATCATCATCATCATCATCATCATCATCATCATCATCATCATCATCACCATCATCATCATCACCACCACCACCACTACTGCTACCCCCACTCACTCTTCAGTGTCCCAGTGCTTGGAGACCGCCGCTGCCACAGCAGCCACAATGGCGGCGAGGACTCCAGGCATCCCGTGCAGATTGTGCACGCCACAGGTGTCGTGAATGTTAAGGACCTGGCTCATCTTGGGCTGCAGGAGAGAAAGATTGAGTTGATTAGAATGGGATTTAACGTCCAACATCAGCATTATATAGACTATAATGGACGTGAATCTTCAGGACTTGGCTCATTTTGGGCTGCAGGAGAGAAAGATTGAGTTGATTAGAGTGGGATTTAACGTCCAACATCAGCATTATATAGACTATAATGGACGTGAATCTTCAGGACTTGGCTCATTTTGGGCTGCAGGAGAGAAAGATTGAGTTGATTAGAGTGGGATTTAACGTCCAACATCAGCATTATATAGACTATAATGGACGTGAATCTTCAGGACTTGGCTCATTTTGGGCTGCAGGAGAGAAAGATTGAGTTGATTAGAGTGGGATTTAACGTCCAACATCAGCATTATATAGACTATAATGGACGTGAATCTTCGGGAGAAAAGATGGGGGTTAGGCAGGTTGAGTTGAGTTGAATTGAGTTGATTTAACGTCCAAAATCAGAATACATAGGCTATAATATATACAGGCCCTAAGACTGACTTGACTTTGACTTATGCCTATGTGTCCCCGGAGGAACATAGGGCCAAAGCAACGCCTCTCCATTTGACTCGGTTCTGGGCACCCCTCTTCAATTCAGAGACTGACGTCTGACAGTTTTATGTGCTTTCACACAAGAGACAGGGCCGGGATATCATGACTCCTGTCTTAGCTGGTCACATTAAACTGACACCGACCCAACCAGTAGGGAGCGAAATCGTCAGGGTCCGAGCCCGGACCTTTTGCGTCGGAAGCCGATGTTCAACTCCAGAGACACGGCAGGTACACCATGATTTTGTTGTATTATTTGTATTAATGATTTATGAACATACTAAAATACCGTAGCTATGTTCAGATATTTTTCCTTTAACCGTTAACACACACAAAAATAAACGAAGTAAGATGATTTCGACCAGGGCTTCCAAAATAAGAAGACTGAATTACTGAAAACAACGAGGTGAATAAATTAGCAGGCTTGAAGAATTTCATACATTAAAGATAAACACCGTTGCCTTTGTTTGTTTGTTTGTTTTAAGCATGCATTGATACTTGGACATTTTCTTCAGCATACTCAAAGTATACAACAACAATAAAAAATATTCTAACTCTGCCGCATAGTCTACTCTCCAGCTTCAAATTCTAGAGCGCCCAAAACACTGAGAACATCCTAGATTTGAACTTACCGTCAAGAACTTGTAGCCGAGAACGCTGATGGCCCCAGCCACAGATCCTGTGAGCATGGCACCGTAGGGCTCTAGGGGCATGGCCGCTGCCGCCCCGACCGCCACGCCTCCCGCCAGGGTCGCGTTCTGGATGTGCACCTGAGAGGGGGGGGGGTGAATTAAGTTGGTTTTGACGGCCAACATCAGCACTATATAGGCTATATTGTGGACGGACCCTAAAACTGTACTATATAGGCTATATTGTGGACGGACCCTAAGACTGTACTATATAGGCTATATTGTGGACGGACCCTAAAACTGTACTATATAGGCTATATTGTGGACGGACCCTAAAACTGTACTATATAGGCTATATTGTGGACGGACCCTAAAACTGTACTATATAGGCTATATTGTGGACGGACGCTAAGACTGTACTATATAGGCTATATTGTGGACGGACGCTAAAACTGTACTATATAGGCTATATTGTGGACGGACCCTAAGACTGTACTATATAGGCTATATTGTGGACGGACGCTAAGACTGTACTATATAGGCTATATTGTGGACGGACGCTAAGACTGTACTATATAGGCTATATTGTGGATGGACCCTAAAACTGTACTACGAGTATATAGGCTATATTGTGGACGGACCCTAAGACTGTACTATATAGGCTATATTGTGGACGGACCCTAAGACTGTACTATATAGGCTATATTGTGGACGGACCCTTAAACTGTACTATATAGGCTATATTGTGGACGGACGCTAAGACTGTACTATATAGGCTATATTGTGGACGGACGCTAAGACTGCACTATATAGGCTATATTGTGGACGGACGCTAAGACTGTACTATATAGGCTATATTGTGGACGGACGGTAAGGCTGTACTATATAGGCTATATTGTGGACGGACGCTAAAACTGTACTATATAGACTATATTGTGGACGGACTGCAAGACTAACGTCTGACAGTTGTATGTGCTGCCATATACGAGACAGGGCGGGGATACCATGACTCCTGTCTCAGCTGGTCACATTGGGTATGGAAAGTGCCCCAGTGCTTGGAAAATAAACATCTTAATATCTTGAATCTCTGATAGTATGTATACAATAAAGAGATATTAATCTTTTTGTTATCTTTTGTGTCTCGTGTATTGGGAATGTAAGTTCACCAATAGTGACGGATTTTTAAGTAAGGAAACATAAACTCTACTTCAGATTTTAGTTAGCTCATAAATTAAGGGGACTAAGTACTAATAAAATAATAATGCGTTATATTCTAGGGTTGTAATTACAACGTCGTGGTAGCCTACAACTAGCTCATCGTAAGCCTCATTATTCTGATAACTTACGATGAGGTCTAAGCTTACGACAGCGTTTTACCTACGGCTTACTTAGTCTTACAAGTGTGAATCAATGAGAGGTTTCACAGTGAGAATTTGCGTATATGGCTTAAGATAGATAGGGCACTTGCTTCCTCCTTTAAACCTTAGTAAAAACTCAGCCTGAACATTGTTTAACCGCCTTAGTTTAATACAGAAATAGAGTAATCCCGTGTCACGCTAGCTCCACGTATCACAAGCACTGTGAGCTATTTTTGTGAAGTGTCTCAATAAGTCTACAGTCTTTGGTCATACCATGTCAAAGCGGCCGCGCTTGTCCAACAGGCTTGAGAGCGCGAACGCCACCGCACTGGATGCGCACAGAGACAGGAAAGTGTTGAGGAACGCACGCTCTTTCTGTTGGTCATCGTCAGCGAAGCCGCCATTGAAGGTTGGCCAGTACACCCACAAGAAGGCCGTGCCTGGATGGAAAGTGGGCAAGGAAGGGCAATATATAATAATATATTAATATTATGAACATGAAAATAGTATAACAATATATACGAGTAAATATCATGAATAATAATAACAATTATGATATTATAAATTTTAATATTTTCACATCGCATGACTTTTGGTCTCTTCCTTGTGTGCACAATAGATTGGGAAATTTTCAAAAAAATTGGAAAGGTAAAACATAGTACGAGTATTTATTATTTTGAAATGAAAGGTCTGCAGAGCAATACTAAAAAAAGTTGCTAGCACAAGAGCTATGTGTAAGGCGTGATGGAAAAAGGTTAATCATAATTATAATAAGATGTGAGAGTACAAGATAGTTTATACTATTTTTCTTGAGGAAGCTGAGCAGGAGATGGATATTAATGAAGATTAATAATATTAAGATATGGGACACGCAGGTGAAAATGGTAGATTCTTTGATTCTGTCACTGTAAATAATTTCAAATTTAAAATCATCTGCTCGCTACAGTCATAGCAATGAATTCTCACAAACATTGCCTAACCCTTTCTTTACAGGCAGGACGTAAAAGTCACACTATTTTAAAATACCAATAACACCGTCAAAATTTGGTTTAAGGTGATTTACATAAATGCAGCCTCCCAAATTCTCCATTTTTTGAGCCATCAGAAACTCAAGCAGTCGGTTTTTAGTAATGAAGTTTCAGTAAGTGGTATAC
>RQTK01000152.1:88058-107976 GCA_003991915.1 Elysia chlorotica | reverse complement strand
GCCGTTAGGCAATGTTAGTGGGCATTTAGGCGATGACGACGAAAGTTAAGGCAGTATTGGTAGGCATTTAGGCGACATTGATGGGAGTTTAGGCGATGTTGGTGGGCACTTAGGCGATATTGACGAGAGTTTAGGCAGTGTTGACGGGCATTTATGTGATGTTGGTGAGAATTCATTGCAGTTACTGTAGTCAGCAGATGATTTTGAATGTGAGTTATTCATTTTTCTAATCGCTATAAACCTATTTCTTGTAGTTTTTATTTGCGACACTTGCTAGGCATTAGTTGTATGATTTAATGATAATACGAGTTTAGTCGAAACATTGATAAAGTAGCAAGCAGTTTGGAGACAAAGGGTAGTCAGTAAAATATTGTTTAAGCTTGAACTCCGTACTAAGATTTCTTTTCACTAACCAATCATAGCGAAAATGTCCGAGTGGTAGCTGCTGCCTTCTTTCTCCGACTCTTGAACCTCTGGGTTGTACAGCACGCGCGTTACCGCCAGACCAAAGTAGGCGCCGAACATATGGATAAACATGGACTCGCCTAGATCGCGGACCTAGATTGGGACCAGAAACGTGAAAAGGAGAGGGGAGGGGGGTTGTAGGGTGAATGTGAGTGCTTACCTGTGTAGGTTTGTAAAATAGGTTCTTCATAAGGAGGGTTACAAAAAGCATGGTCAATCTAAATAGTATCAACGAGGAGAAGGGAGGGATAGTGTTAATAGACAAGACCAATATTAGCATAATTAATGTGAATGGCGCAGTAGAGCTTGGTTATCAATAATTATGCAAGGCACCAAAAAAAAAAGTTAAAAATATGTATAGTGCAGCTCTAAGAATGCAAAACAATGTACTGACGTAAGCTTTCGACTTTACAGTCTTCTTCAGATGATTAAACGATGTATATCTACACAATAAGACATTGAAGAGGTAAAACGAGATATATAAAAAATAAAATAGATTCACAGATCATCAATAAAAATATCTAATTCAGTAATTGTAAAATAAAAGCAACAATAATAAAGAAGCCAAATCTAGATCCAAAAAGGACAATTATATTACATTAGTTAGTCTAGATCTGAAATAACCTAGATCCAAAATGAAAAAAAGATAAAAATAAATAGTTTGTAATAAGTTTTTAATCTATGGCTTAGCTAAATTTTCGAGAACGCCAAGCGTAGATCCCTTGGACACGGGTCGGTAGGAACAAGAATTTAATTTTGGTGCGTCCTCTTGTTGGTCTGGTGTCGCGCAGAAAACTAGTAGCACTACCGTCGCCACCATTAGTAGTGGTACTAGTAGACGTTACATCCTCCTTACTATAAACTGGTGCGTCCTCTTGTTACTCTGGTATCGCGCAGAAAACTAGTAACACTACCGTCGCCACCTGTAGTGGTACTAGTAGACGTTACATCCTCCTTACTATAAACTGGTGCGTCCTCTTGTTACTCTGGTATCGCGCAGAAAACTAGCACTACCGTCGCTACCTGTAGTGGTGGTACTAGTAGACGTTACATCCTCCTTACTATAAACTGGTGCGTCCTCTTGTTACTCTGGTGTCGCGCAGAAAACTAGCACTACCGTCGCCACCTGTAGTAGTACCATTAGACGTTACATCCTCCTTACTATAAACTGGTGCGTCCTCTTGTTACTCTGGTATCGCGCAGAAAACTAGTAGCACTACCGTCGCTACCTGTAGTGGTACTATTAGACGTTACATCCTCCTTACTATAAACTGGTGCGTCCTCTTGTTACTCTGGTATCGCGCAGAAAACTAGCACTACCGTCGCCACCTGTAGTGGTGGTACTAGTAGACGTTACATCCTCCTTACTATAAACTGGTGCGTCCTCTTGTTACTCTGGTATCGCGCAGAAAACTAGTAGCACTACCGTCGCCACCATTAGTAGTGGTACTAGTAGACGTTACATCCTCCTTACTATAAACTGGTGCGTCCTCTTGTTACTCTGGTATCGCGCAGAAAACTAGCACTACCGTCGCCACCTGTAGTAGTACTAGTAGACTTTACATCCTCATTACTATAAACTGGTGCGTCCTCTTGTTACTCTGGTATCGCGCAGAAAACTAGCACTACCGTCGCCACCTGTAGTGGTACTATTAGACGTTACATCCTCCTTACTATAAACTGGTGCGTCCTCTTGTTACTCTGGTGTCGCGCAGAAAACTAGCACTTACTATATGTGGCGGTTACATCCTCATTACTATATGTGGAGGTTACATCCTCATTACTATATGTGGAGGTTACATCCTCATTACTGTAAACTCACATGTAATTTATCAACGCCGATGTGCTCGTTGAGCTGGGCGAAGAAGACTTCGAAGATTGCCATCACAAGCAGCTGGACTGGGCTGGTCTTACCCAGCACAGCCCCAAAGGAGATGAGCACAGTGGCTGTGGCGAACTCAGCACCAACCATACTGGGAGAACGGGTAGTTTGGTAATGATATGAGGGTATGAGGCTATAATGCTACTTTCCAAGGGAACAGTATGTGATGTAGTGGTTTATTCGTTATAGTTTGAGAGTAAATTAAAAAGATATTCGTCTATCTCAATCAAGATTTTAAATACAGACGAAGACAGAACCATTTGCTCCGACTCTATTTTTTCATTTTTTCTTTACTCTGGTGCCCTATAGTGCTGTTAACTTAACTTTATTTTTATTCAAATCTATTTGACTTTGCCCTATTTTACACTACGTTACACTTCTCCCCGCCACTCCTCTCTAATTTATTGAACCCAACTCTTAGCTATCACATTTGTCTACTACAGTCCTTATCATCTTCATCATCACTATTATGACCATCATCATGATCACGATTATCATAATTATAAGCAAAGTCATCATTATCATTATTTTTTATGATTTTCACCATCAATTCCATCATCACATCCACCACCATCGCCACCATCATCACCATCACTATTACATCATCATCATCATCATCATCTGGGGGGGGGGAGGGGTAAAGTAGGGTTAGAAGAAATAAGGGCATGATAATATAATTATGATCTCCCAGGGGAAACTATTTGATGATAACTACTAAAGCGTTTTATTCGTAATAGTTTGAAAGTGAAATAATAGCGTATTCGTCTATCTGTTGTGTAAACAAACAGGCAAGCACATTACCACTTTCTATCAACTCTACTCTTTTCTTTTTTCCCTTTACTTCTGTGCCCTATAGTTTTCTGAAATTAACACTAGTTTAATTCGTAATCTATTACACTTTTTATTTTATTTTACACTATGTTACACTTCCCCCGCCACTCCTCTTTAATTTATTGGATCCC
This sequence comes from Elysia chlorotica, assembly GCA_003991915.1. NCBI lineage: Eukaryota > Metazoa > Mollusca > Gastropoda > Plakobranchidae > Elysia > Elysia chlorotica. The sequence continues at coordinate 104,667 of RQTK01000152.1, read as the reverse complement.
ACTCTAAGCTATCACACTTTTATCGGATGCAAGCATAATCATTTTCATCGAAATCATTTATTTATTAACTTCATCATTATCACCACAACCAGCACCATCATGTAACCATTACATCTTCATCATAGTTATTATCATTATCACCATCGTCATCATCATCACTATCATCATCATCATTATCATCATCAGTAACATCATTATTGTCATCATCATCACCACCACCGTCATCAACATTAATACCATAACTATCTCCACCATCATCATTACTAAAACTACCACGATCATCACCACCAACACCATTACCATTATTCATCAGCCTTCAACACAATCACCACCCTTATCACAACCATCATCAATACCACCAACACCACCACCATAACAATCAACCCAATCAACACCACATTCATCACAATCAACCCAATAAACACCACCACCATTTCAACTACCACCACCACCATCACCATATAAACCATCATCAAAATTCTCTAACCAACTTACTCTCCGACGCCAATGCTGAACTTGTCACCGCCCAGGATGTCCACATGTATGAAGCCTTTGACGATGAAGGCCCACTGGATGCTAACCACACTAACCATCAGGTTGAAACCCACGGCGCTGAAGCTGTAGCTCTTCAGGAACGTCATGAGGAAGCCGAAACCAAGGAAGATCATCACGTTCACGTCCTGGAAGTCTGAGAGAGACGGTAGCCGTAATAGGGACGTTGGGGTATATATATATATATATAAATATATATATATTATAGCACCAACAACAATAACATCAACAAAATAGTAAACAAAACCAGATCTTGGTAGTATATTAATAACCAAGCAACATCTGGGGTTTGTAAAAACAAGAAGGAAGTAGATGGCGCCCCACCATAGCATCTAGATACATCGTAAGTCAGCGTCTTTCGTTATTTTATCTTCGTTCTTATTGAGATGGAGTGAACAAAACTATATCAGGTTGTGATATTATACAGCCAAGATAGTAGTGCTAATAAGAAAAAACAACAAAAATAACATCAATAACAATAGCAGTTTTTGTTAGTTTTCAGAACACAAAACATATCAATAGCAGCAACAACGAATTTGACCCAAAACCTTAAAAAAGTATGAAAGAAAAACTAACACTAAATCAAATAACACATTTAAAAACTTGACAATACATGTAATTACTTTAGTCACCATTTTAGCTCCAGTACTCTCAGTCATTTTCACCTTCTCTCTCTCTCTCTCTCTCTCTCTCTCTCTCTCTCTCTCTCTCTCTCTTTTATTTTTTAACACACTTTCCATCTCTTTTTCTTTCTTTCTTTCTCTCTCTCACTCTCTTATTTTTTTTCTAAACACTCTCCCTCAATCTCTATCTCTCCCTCTCTCTTTCTCTCTCTCTCTCTCTCTCTCTCTCTCTCTCTCTCTCTCTCTCTCTCTCTCTCTCTCTCTCTCTTATATTTTATATCACACTCTCTCTCTCTCTCTCTCTCTAACTCTCCTTCCTCTACCACACATATGTGTGACTCACTGTTGTAGCTGCCTACAGTTGACTCGCCGCCATGACCATCACTGCTGTTGCTGCTGCTGTTGCTGTTGCCATGGTTACCCGCGTAGGCTGATCTGGACGGGTACTTTGCGAGCAGACCCAGCACCAGGATGAAGATGGCTTGTAGCCCTATCACCAGACTCGAGAACTTAAACCTCCTCACGCTCACACCCATCTTGCTGATAGTGCTGCTGCTGCTGTTGGTAGATAATGATGTTGTTATTGATAATGCTGCTGCTGCTGCTGTTGGTAGATAATGATGTTGTTATTGATAATGATGCTGCTGCTGTTGGTAGATAATGATGTTGTTATTGATAATGCTGCTGCTGCTGTTGGTAGATAATGATGTTGTTATTGATAATGCTGCTGCTGCTGTTGGTAGATGATGATGTTGTTATTGTTAATGATGCTGCTGTGGTAGATGATGACGTTGATATTGTTAATGCTGCTCATGCTGCAGTTGGTAAATGATGATGTTGTTATTGCTAATAATGCTGCTGCTGTTGGTAGATGATGATGTTGTTATTGATCAAAATGCTGGTGGTGTTAGATGACCAAGATGTTGTGATTACAGATGGTAATAATTATTGTAGTTATACTGCTGGGATTACAAAATCATTATGTCGTTAATGATAAAGATGCTGCTAGTGTTGGATGACCAAAATGTTGTAATCACTGATTGTAATACTGTAGTTATGCTATTGGGGTTGGAAGATGTTGATGTTGTAAGTGCTGCTGCTGTTAGAAGATTATGATACCTTTAATGATAATCATGCAGATGCTGGTTTGGAAAATGTTCATTTTGTATCAAATAATTATTACTGCCTGCTGAGACTATTAGTTTATCTAGAACAGTGGTGATAATGGATTATTGAAAAATGAGAAAACAAAATTTACTTAATCTTTTGTAACATGTAAAATGCGTATAATAATAAATTACCACTATTCCGGTAATTGTATTGCTAAAGATGAGACTGGCAATGAAACAGTTCTACTTACCTTAGTTTTTCCAATCCAATAATGCTGCTGAAAGAAAGACGGTTTAAATTGCCGGTGTCCTCTTCCTCTGGATTAAGTTTGTATTTTCTCTAGCTGGTTGTCTTGTATTATCGTTCCACCACTTCTACTTGGGTAAAGGTGAAGATGGTATCGTTTTTCGCACCAATGTTATATGGTTTTTTAATGAGTTGGCTTATATGCCTGAAACTCTTTTGGTATTAGCCGAATTGCTTCAGTCGATTTTTTAATAACTTCAATGAATCGAGGTAGTAGTTGTCAATCTGGTAAGGAGAAAAATAATTGTGAACAGCTTAACGAATAATTCAACTATTAGCATCATCATTACTCTTGCTATACCAAAAGATACAAAAAGTAACACATCAAGATACAAACAATCCAGAAACATAGTATTGCCTAATGAAAATCACGATGGACATTGTTTTCAATCTGTTATTATTATTATTATTATTATTATTATTATTATTACTTTGAGACCAAACAGTAACAGACTTCTTGACAGGAACAATTATAAAGAAATTCTGAAAATACATTTTAGAAATATGCGAAATGTACCAGCTGGTTCTATGGCAGTGTGGCTGTTATGATATTTGGGTTAATAGCTAGATATGAGATTACATAAAAATAAATAGATTATTGGAATAAGAATATTGATACAAATAGAGAGCTTAAAATTAAGGAGCGCAAATTGTTTACATAGAAAAAGTTAGACAATTAAATGGTGGCAATCGACTACAAACAGTACAAGAAATAAAGGTAAATATTGGTTTGCAATACCTGTGCGTATTATTTATAACAAAACACATAGGATGAGAAATGGAACGTAAATGCTTACCAATGTTATTATTATTATTATTATTATTTTTATTATCATTATTATTATTATTATTATTATCACAATGAATTTTTTGCATTATTAACAAAATGAAATAAAATATAATTATACTGCTTGTCCGACCGTCTCGTTGTAGCATCAGGTAAAAGACACTTTAACCAACTCTACGAGGAATTTTTAAACAAAGTTTTAGCTTCAATAATACACTCCACGTTTTCTTTACGGCGGTTGCTCTCGCAGGATATGGCTGTTTTCCTGTTTAACCGTACCTGCATGTAACAACATATCGAAAGTTGTGCAAACACTGCACAATCGCTGTTGTTCTTAAGAGAATAGTTCGCTTCACGTGGAATTGACAAATAATGCCCAAAGAGTTAAAAAAAAAACAAAAAAAATAAACATGTACATTCACGAATCTTTCGTTTCATCAAACACTGATTGAATAGGCCACTGAAAACATATTATGCCTTATGTCAATTTTCTATAGCGTAAAAAATGCTACCTCATGAAATCTCTCTCTCTCTCTCTCTCTCTCTCTCTCTCTCTCTCTCTCTCTCTCTCTCTCTCTTTCTCTCTCTTTCAGTCCATTTAAATCTGTTTATGTCTCTGTGTGCGGCGTTCTGTTTATACCTCTCCTCTCTCAATTTCCACCTGCATTACAAACTATGCGAACCCCACGACAGAAAACGGATGTCGTAATACCTCCCTTGAAGCATGGGGCTTTCTGTTCGCTCGTTGGCTCGCTCTGTAAATTGAGAGCTATGGTTGGTTTTAGTTTAGTTTAGTTAAAGCGCATTATTCCTTCTGGAACATAGGGCCGCAGCAACTTCCCTCCACAGGACTCTGTTTTTGCTAGTCCTCTTCAGCTCGGCTTATGTGATACCGGCAGCTTTTATTTCTGCGTCGGTACTTCTTTGCCATAATTATTAGAAATCTGTGTTCTCCGCCAAGTCTGAGAGCTATGAATGGACGCAGGTGCATATTTTCGTAGATATCGTCTTGGATGCCACAAGTGGTCACGTTATTTCCAGAACTCCATTTTATCTGTTTTGAACATGCCCAACTGCCTTTATCTCTCCACCTCTCTTCTCTTCTTTTTCACTCCGCTCTCACTCTCTCTCTCTCTCTCTCTCTCTCTCTCCCCCTCTCTCCCCTCTCTCTCTATTCCTCTTTGCACTTAAATGACCGCTTTGTGTACTTGCCATTCATTTGTTAACACAAACAAGTTTATGCAATTTTTAGAAAGTGTTTTTCCACCTTATAAAAGTAATGTTTGAGTTATAATCCCCGTCCTCTAAACTATCGCCCTTTATAACAAACATGTCTCTTTCATTCTTTCTCTTCAGGTCTTTAGATGAACCCTTGGGGCATTAGTGCGACAATGGTGAAGTACCTGTGGTTGAAGTTCTCAGGTCTAAATTAAATGCGTTTGATTAAACATACTGCTTTCACTCTTTATCTTACTTGGGCGGTAAGATTTATAAAAAATACATATTGGCAGTTTATGTTATTGAGAAAACAAAACCAATTCAAAGGAAATAACTTTTTGTTGTTATTTTTTTCAACGAGAAAGTTGATACATTTTATGACGGGTAGACTTCATATATAAATATATAAATGTATCGAAAGACAGATAGGCATCTCAATATGTTGTTATGTAAATATTCTTTCGCTTTCTCTATCTCTTTCCTTTTTTATTCCTGTTCCTTCTCTTTCACTTTTTATCCCCACCTTCTCTCTATTCCTCTTTGCACTCAAATGACCGCTTTGTGTACTTGCCAATCTTTTCTAAACACAAACAAGTTTATGCAATTTTTTGAAAGTGTTTATGCACCATATAAAAGTAATGTTTGAGTTATAATCCCCGTCCTCTAAACTATCGCCCTTTATAACAAACATGTCTCTTTCATTCTTTCTCTTCAGGTCTTTAGATGAAGCCTTGGGGCATTAGTGCGACAATGGTGAAGTACCTGCGGGTAAAGTTCTCAGGTCTAAATTAAATGCGTTTGGCTAAACATACTGCTTTCACTCTTTATCTTACTTGGGCGGTAAGATTTATAAAAAATGCATGTTGGCAGTTTATGTTATTGAGAAAACAAAACCAATTCAAAGGAAATAACTTTTTGTTGTTATTTTTTTCAACGGGTAGACTTCATATATAAATATATAAATGTATCGAAAGACAGATAGGCATCTCAATATGTTGTTATGTAAATACTAAATGAAGGGACGTATGTGGTTCGATAGAAAAATAGATAGATGGAGAGATTAGTTAATAGATGATGGAGGGATGCACGATGGGTGATTGGGTAGATGGACATGCGTATAGATAGATAGGCAGAAAGAAAGATGGATAGAAAAAAATTATAATAGTACAGTGGCAGTAACTCAGGTAGTACTTAAAACAACAGCGGCAGAAATTGAGTAGTAATAGTTGCAGTAGTAAAAATAATATATTACTGTCGCCGTATAGGACCCCCCAGGGGAACCTAGGAGACGTTAAACCCGGAGAGAGCCCTCTATAGAGAATGATATATTGTAGATTGTAGGATAATAGCAGCATCTGTAGCATTAGCATAGTATACGTAGTAGTAGTTATCTTGGAGACGGCTGGTATTATCAATTGTAGAGTTTGAGTATACATAACATTTTTTATATATTCCTTTATGGCAGTAATACAATCAATTCTATTGTTTTTCTTTTATTGCTTTTTAACTTTATTATTTAAAACTGCCCATGTGATTAGTCATAGGTTTGATACAATCATTTCTCCTTCTCTCAATTCATTGTTCTCAACTTTAAATATTATCTAGAGCTGCCCATGTAAAGATCAAAACGATCCGCCTGTTAACATTTTAACATGGTTCAACTCGAACCAAACTCTCAGAGGACAAATTGGAAGTTCAACAACCGCGATTTATTACTGAGGGAAGAAATTGGATACATTGTCATTTTCAGGATCGCTTCACAATGTTTTTTTTTTGCCACTTAATTCTTAGTCACGTTTTAACCACAACACTTCATGATAGATTTTAACCACAGTTGGGCTACCCATGAGCAATTAACATAAGCCACGTCTGAGACACACATTAAAACTGATGACAGCGACACTTTTGAGAAAGAGATGATAATGTTTTCCGCTTCATGGACTTCATTTGGGACAAGAGGCATATTTTATCCACACAAAACACCTCACAAGGGGGAAAAAACGATGAACAAAAGGTCCTAGGCTTTAATCGAGTCAGCTGATATTTCTGCTCCAGAGGTTTGTAATCGGGTATTTTTTTCAAATATCGGCGGAGAATTCAACGATATTTCTAGTGCAGGATCGTAAAAAAGAAAGATGCCGACAGAGAGCTATATACAGTAGTAGTCAAAAGAAAGCCTATTTGCTTAACAATGTAATTATCCTAACTGTGAGGGGCGCAATTGTTCTGGGGTAGAACATCGGCTTCCGACGCAAAAGGTCCGGGTTCGAGTCCTAGCCCTGGTTGGGTCGGTGTTAGTTTAATGTGACCGGCTGAGATAGGAGTCATGGCATCCCCACCCTATTGGATGGCGTTTGGTTTGATGTCCAAAGTCAGCACTTTAAAGCTGTATTGCTGACGGCCCCCAAAATTGACGTCTGACATATTTATGTGTTGCCACGCTCGAGACAAGGGGGGAGGGGGGGGGAGGATCTGGACTTCTGTATTAGCCGGTCAAATTATACAGACACTAACCCAACTAAGTACAGGGGATGAATTCGGTCAAATGTGGATTTCGAATCACGGGCCTCCCGATCTGGAGAGAAACGCTCTACCACTTGAACCATTTTTCTCTCCCCCTTCCCACTCCCTCTCGCTTTCTCTTACTGATTACTTAATTGGAAAAAAAAGTATCTCAGGAATGTAGAAACCTTTTATATACAATATGTTGTGAAATCAGTCAAAGGGTTTATCTCTAGGTCATCTTTACCAAGCTTACCGCAGTAATGTGTTTTCCAGCCAATGGCCGTTAGCCCTAGGGAGCAGAAAAAAAGGTTTTTATTGTGTGTAAACAATGGTTAACCTTTTGACATCGCAGAAGTTTAGGTCTATTTCTTGAAGGCGCACTATTCCGTGATATCTTTTAAATAATTAAATCTTAAAGATAAGAGCTTTGATTTTTGTATAGTTCAGAATGGAAGATGCTCAGATCAACGCAAAGTGATGCTAGCACAAGAGAATATCAATGCACAAAAAAAGTGTGCGGTGTGACAGGAAAAGGCTAGGGAAGAGAGTAGGGATAAACAGTAACATGAAAAAAAAAGTTCAAGAGAATAATTGGAAATAAGAAAGTAAATGGATGAAAAACGAAAAAGTGACAATAAGAGGGACTGTCAGGGATACTAGCGATGTATGGGGAAAAAAAGAGATACACATATAGACAGAAAGACAAGAATGTGTCATATGATAGATAGATAGATAGATAGATAGATAGATAGATAGATAGATAGATAGATAGATAGATAGATAGATAGATAGATAGATAGATAGATAGATAGATAGATAGATAGATAGATAGATAGATAGATAGATAGATAGATAAAAAGACATGGATAAAAAGAAATGGATAAGTAGAGATGAATAGGCAGATAGATAGGAATTAATTAATTAGAAAGAGCACCAAATCACAAGCAGAAATGATGTAACGTTTGTTATGTAACACGACGGACATAATTGTGAACCGTATGCTACGATAACGGAAAGTAATCGGCATTGTTTAATTTGGAATGAAGACTTGTCTGTTGAAACAAATACATAATAATAATAATAATTATTATTATAGAAACTCCCACAGTAATCGATTACTTTGCGGTACGGACATAATTGTGAACCGTATGCTACGATAACGGAAAGTAATTGGCATTGCCCACTATTGACAATGGTTGCTTGTCTGTTGAAACAAATTCAATAATAATTATAGAAACGTTCACAGTAGTCGATTACTTTGCGGTTTTTATGGGTAGCCCATTAGAAAACTTTGACCTTCTTTGGGGTTTGTAAGTACAATGTTGTCGCACGCTTACGAATCGTGTTAGAAAATGCGAATGAAAAAGGTTTACGAAGAGTTGTAAAATACCGCGAGGTTGTACTTTCGGCCCCTTAGTATTAGAATTTCCTTGACCTTAGTTTATATTTCTCCTTGACCCTAGCTTGACCGTTCCGGCAATGGGTCCCTCATCTAAGCCTGATGGTTAAATGATACGAGATTTAAGGCCACCCTGGAAAACAAGACTGTCACGGGTTTGATCTACGGTGATATGAGGGAGAGAACTCATCATGACTCTTCGTCGTATAGGATTGCTCAGGGAAACCTAGAAGACATTAAAATCCGGATAGAGGGAGAGAACTCATGACTTACTGTGGGGAGGTAAGGCGAGTCGGCGCTTGTCTTGGTGAAGGGTCCCGGGCTACGTCTGTGGCGCGCAGAGTAGCGGGATCTCACAGAGTTGGTTATGTTGCTGTAACGGGTGTTCGACCGACTCTGTGGGAGAGAGAGAGAGAGAGAGAGAGAGAGAGAGAGAGAAAAAAGAGAGAGACAAGGGCATAAGAGGGGGGAGAGAAGAAGAGGGGATAGGGGCAAGGAAGATACAATGTGTTAAAGAGGTGTATAGAAAATAGAGAAAAAGAAATCAGACAAAAACACGTCTATTGTATTTGTGTTTTAGAGGTTTTTCTACAAGCACAAACAGAACGTATAGGACAACAGAGAACTGTTCCAGCCTTTCAAATACGCGGTACAGACATGGTGCCCTTCAGCCAACAGAATTAATTTAGGCCGGGCCATCCACCCCAGTTAACGGTAAAAGGAACAACAAAAACGGGATCTGAACCAAGGCTTTTTGTCACGGAAGGCGAAGGTCCCACTCAATAGCCCACGTAGAGGTCGCGCCGCTTTTATCCCTTGTTTTGACTTCGAGCATGGTGTTTTGTCTCATAGTAATTTTTGTGGGCCCCTGAGAAATTCCAAAACATGGACACCGCGACAAAAGAAAAAGTCAAGGTCTTTTCCACCCGACGGTCAGCTTGTAAAAAATTTCCCACAAAGAGAGACACAAACACATACGCATTTTGACAAGGCTCTGAAAACTCGGTTTTCGATTGAATGCTTCTACCATATTAATTGTATGTGGATTGTAAGTACAATGGTGTAGTAGCGTGTAGTAGCGTGGAACTTATTTTAAAACCTTTGAATTTCACTATCTGAAGACGGGCTCATCCAATGATCATCTTGTTAGAAATTTACCACAAAGAGAGACACAAACACATACGCATTTTTACAAGCCTGAGAACACTCGGTTTTATATTGAATATTTCTACTATTTTTGTCTGTGGACCGTAAGTACAATGTTGTAGTAGCGTAGAACTTATCTTTAAAACTTTCGATCTCATATTTAAGGACGCGTTCAGCTCTTTACTCCCCCCACAGGAGGCGCGGTGGTCCTGGGGTATAACATCGGCTTCCGACGCAAAAGGTCCGAGTTCGAATCCTAACGATTATGTTCCCTATTGGTTGCGTCGGCGTCAGTAAATTGTGACCGGCTGAGACATGAGTCATGGTATCCACGATCTGTCTCGTGTGTGGCAGCATATAAAATTGTCAGACGTCCGTCTTGGGGCCCGTTCACAATATAGCTTATATAGTGCTGATGCTGGACGTTAAACCAACTCAACAACTCAACAACAACTTTACTTCCCCCAACACGTTACTCCAAAGAGCGGTTAAGTGCGTATTTTAGTAATTAAAAATTTTTTTAAATCTCCCGGTAGGGTAACGAGGTGCTCCCACTAAAGACGGGTTATTTACTTACTAAGGCGTTGCTTTTACGACCCTGTATCTTTGGGGGTTTCACAAAGTACATGTAGTAAGGAAGAAAACTTAGGTCTCTAATGTTTTTTGTTTTTTGTTTTTGTGGGTTTTTTTTGTTGTTGTAAAGACATCTTTCCGACATGCGCATTTTATAGCTTTGTTATCTTTTAAAAGAAATTAATTTCAATCTTTCATCATTTTAAACTGCTAAGTTAACAATTCTATCGTGTGGGAACCTAATAAAATCTTTTTGATACTTAAAGGTCAATTTTAATATCAGCACCGAAATTTTTAAATGTTTTAGGGTTGACGGTCGTTTGATTCACTTAGCATGGTAATTTGAGGTTCGTTGGTTGTCGGTTTTTTTAAACTCCCAACGCCAGCAATAAGGCTGCAACGTAAACTGGTCACAATACTAATGTCTGGGAAATGTACTTGTTGTCCTATAGCACAGAGCAAAGATGCTCTAGATGGAATGCGCAAATACGACGCAGCTTACGTCTCGTCGTAACAATATAGGAATAAGAAGCCTTACGACGAGACGCAAGCTACGTCGTATTTATGCATCATACCCCAGGACTTCTATCTAAGCCGGTCTGGTTATACTTGCACCGTCGTGACATGTAGAGAAAAACGAGGCCCCATACGGGATCAAACCGGGCACGTCACAATTAAAAACCACGCTCTACCGCTTAACCACTCCGTGCCGCGGGTTGTAAGGTCTATGAACTTTGAGGGTATAGTTAGGGCTTATAGTAAAACGTTGCGGTATTTTACAACTCGTAAAAAAATAATGACCATAATTATAGAAACCACAAAGCATGTGACGACTATTGTAAGCTATCGTGATGCCGTACCAACCTTGCAGTACCAATGTCTAGACCATCACGCCACCTCCAGGTCCAACGCAGGTGTTGTTGTTGAGTTCGTTTAAAGTCCAACCGCAGTACTACATAGGCTATATTGTGGACGGGCCCCAAGACTTACGTCTGACAATTTTTATGTTGGCACACACGAGACAGGGTGGGATACCATGACTTCTGTCTTAGCCAGTCACATTAAACTAAGTTGCTGATGTTGGACGTTAAAACCCAACCAACCAACCAACCAACCTCGTGGTACCATTGTCTAGACCATCACGCCAGGTCCAACCGCAAAATGTGGTTAAGGTTTCAGTTAGTTTGGTTTGGGTTGCGGCAACCACACTAGACAATGAGTTCCAGCTAGCATGGTTAGTAACTAAACCAATAGCTATATCTATCTTCTGTTAAGTGGCCCATATCATTATTTTCATGAAGATACTCTAGACACCTGGTTTTCTCTAGGGTGGTCAGCAAAAACCAATAAATCTAGTCTCATCACCTGGTATGGAGCCCATATCAGTTCCTAAAATGCAATAAATCTTTTAGGACTTTAAAAAACGAGATAGGTCAGATAACAACTAAAGCAACGTAATCTTCACACCTTTTCCTGACGCTTTAGTTTAGTTAACACCTTAAGAATTGTCTCCACTGTTTTTGGGCGTCTTAAATTTCAACTTAGTGTTCTTATGTTCTTTTTTTATACATGTTGTTATCTTTTCTGAAGTTAGTAAAATGTTTCTTTTTTTCCTTTTTTTAACTGTGAAAAGATTTTTTTTGTTAAAGCAGTAATTTGACACATGTAAACTGTGACAATTTTTTTTAATTAAGACAGTAAGTTGACACGTCAGTCTAAAGAATTTGAACTATAGAGCTCATTTAAGAGTTAAGTCAGATATTTCTACCATGTTGTTCTTTTACACATATTCATGTACCGAGATAAGATAAACTTGGATCAGAAGTAAATTAATTAAGATAAATGTGGTCCAAGCCTAATTACTACATTATCTTACAAAGAATGTTAACGCCTTAAAACCATGCCAGACAAAACACATTCCTCTTGTCCTAGAAAATACCCACACTCTACTCCTGTGTTAATGCAAATTTAATCCACCTAAAAAACGCTGTTGAGGCAATTATTCAAATATTAAGAAATTCTCCGACTAGATGAACGGCCTATGTTTGTAATTTTGTTTTTAGCGTCCAACATCAGCATTATAAATGCTATATTATGAACAGATCCAATGTCTAACGTCTAACAATTTTACGTTTTTTTCACAAAGAAACAGTGCTGGAATACCATGACCCTTGTCTTAGCTTGCCATAATTGGCCCAAATTGTTCCGTACCACATGACATTAAACTTAATTTACTCCATGCATTATTCGAACAATTAGCAGTGGAATGTGTAAATACGAAAGCCTAAAGAACAACAGCACTTATGGTATGTAAGAGATGCACATACAATAATTATTTTTAAGAGTTGTTGATTGATTGGAATGCATGTAATTTAATTTAAAAAAACAAACAACAAACGTGGGTGTAGTTTGTCTCTGTTAATTATATGTCATAACAATGAAAATGTGAAAAAAAAGAAAACTACCAATGACAACATAGAAATATGAAATTAAGGAAGAAATTAAAAAAGGGGTTAAAAGGTAAAAAAGGAAGGAGCTATAGATTTAAAGGAAGAGTATAATGGCATCAGTGGTCAGCCTGCAACAATGTATAAAAACATTTAAGACCCTGCGACGAAGGGAAATTAGCAAATCGGAGACGATAGATGGTGGATTCTGAACGATTGTCAAATCTTTAGCTCTACCCTAGACTTAAGGAGCCAGTGAACAACTGAACATGATTATGTCACCGATCATTGTCCAATGGATCGCAAAGCCTCTCTGAGATTGACTTAGGCGACTGAAAAACAGAGCAATATGTGACCTCGGACATTCACTGTGGCGTAAATACATAGTAAACTTACTGGAATAACTATTGTCCTCTTAAACACATTTGATAGAATGCATGTTTTATTTTTTGATTAACTTCTAATGTCAGCACAGCGATGTTTATAATTTTATTGTGGACGGGCCCCAATGCTGAAGTCTGATAATTTAACGTGCTGCCACACACGAGACAGGTCGGGGAGACCCGTGCTCTTATCTCATCTGGTCACGTTATACTGACACCGACAAAACCAGTTGGGGACGAAACTGGACAAAAAATTATTATACCGATCGTGGTACTTGAACCGCGGACCTTCCGATCTGAAGACCAACGCTCTACCACTTGAGCTAGTGCGACAAAATAATTGTCAAAGACCAGTCGTATAGAGGAGGATGCCAAGTGGCTGTAGGTAGTAATTTAGAAGTCGTCCACCCGGTGATGTAAGACTTAATAGTACTCGAATCTTGGGCATTCCAAGAATAGGGGAAGAGAGAAAGAAAGAGAGTATGATGTATAGACATAGAGGGACAAAGATAGACATATATATACAGAGAGAGAGAGAGAGAGAGAGAGAGAATGAGAAAGAGAGAGAGAGAGAGAGAGAGAGAGAGAGAGAGAGAGAGAGAGAGAGAGAGAGAGAGAGAGAGAGAGAGAGAGAGAGAGAGAGAGAGAGAGAGAGAGAGAGAGGTTGATAGAGACACAGACCGAGACAGACAAACTTGGCAAGTATAAGGTAGAGAGACCTTGACATTGGGGATCTAGCCCTCAAATGACTGCCCGTTTATCAAGCTTCGACCTCGATGATTGGTCAAGCAAGACGGGGTATCTTTTTCAGGTCATTTTTTCCTGTAATTTCTTCTCTTTTGGAACCCTTTCTTTAATTCTCAGTGCCCTCTTCCCCATATCTCTCTCTCTCTCTCTCTCTCTCTCTCTCTCTCTCTCTCTCTCTCTCTCTTTCTATCTCTCTCTCCCTCTCCTTCATTCACTCTTCTCTTTCCCTATGTCTTTTTTCTATACCAATATTTTATTTCCAATTCCAAATATTTTCTTTCTTCTTTTTGCCTTATCCTTTCTTCTCTCTTTTCTTTCTCTTCGTCTTCTCCCTATGGCTTTAGGGGGGGGGGGGGGGGCTTTTCCAGGCATCTTTTATTCGCATTTTACCGTTTACAAAAATGTTATTCTCTCTTTTCCGCCTTTCCTTATCTCTCTTTTCTTTCCCTACCTCCCTCCCCCTCCGCTACAGCTCTCACACGACGCTGGATGTACACGTACAAGATGAAATCGCAAAGTCCAGAAAAATTAATTATCTTCCGCGGAAACGGTTTGCCGTATTATTAATAAATCCTCTTTGAAAACAAAGAAATGGCACTGAGCAACCGTTTTTATATACCACGTTTAATGTTATTTTTTAAAGAATTTTTAGGAATATTGAAATAGATCTATAATATGTAATCCCCGTATTCACCAAAACATGTAAATTAATTCAAGGCTTAATAAATTAAACAAACGAAAAAATTATTTCTGCATCAAGAAAAGTATTTAACAGACATAATATACATGTTTCTTAGACACTTTGTCGACCTGCTGAAAGCAAACAGGCGTACAAAGTAGGGGGTCTGGTTCGAGCTCCTCTCTAGGAACGGCTTTATCCTACTCTTCTCGACGGTGTAAGTATAGTGGGTGGGGGGGAGAGCGCGGTGGACTGGGGTAGAACATCGGCTTCCGACGCAAAAGGGCCGTGGTTCGGGTCCTGGCGGTTTCGCTCTCTACTGGTTTGGTCGGTGTCAGTTTAATGTCACCGGCTGAGATAGGAGTCATGGTATCTGCGCCCTGTCTCAAGTGTGACAGACTGGCAGCCCATAAAATTGTCAGACATAAGTCTGGGGGTCCATCCACAATATAGCCTATATAGTGCTGATGTTGGACGTTAAACCAACTCGCACTCGGCGATCCTGTCGTCAGATACAATCACTTTTTTTCAAGCCCAAGAGACACTAGCCGCGTAAACACATCTCAAATATTTAACTCTTTTTTCTAAGTTTACTATGGATGTTAACTGCATTATTCTATAAACATTTTCCAGAGAATGTTAATAACACTTTTATTGGTTAAAGTGGAACTTTTTTTAAAAAAGATTTTGTGGTTAAATTAATTTTTATCCTATCTTAAAAATAAAGCTTGAAAAAAAAATCACATAAAAAAGGGCAGGTTTATTTTTTTTTTTAAAGTAAATTTATATAACAATAAGTTGTATAATCAACAAATTATTTTTTTTATATTAAATTAATTGATAGATAGTAAAAAAGAGATACGAATTTAAACAACAAATCCGAAACAGCACTTCTACCGCCAACACAACCAAAACAGCATAATACGAACTATAACATAAACTTTAGAAAATCTAAACTTTTCTTCGTCACTTATTTAGAGAAAACGCGGATACAAAACAAAAATGAAAACAAATTTCTTGATTTCTCTATTTCTAGAGGTATGATTATTTTAAAAGGGAGAAGAAGGAAAAGACGAAATTCTAAAGTTTTAATTTACGAAATTTATCTTAGATCCTGGATTTTGTTGTTGTTGAAAAACCACATTTTCATAGAATGATCTTGATCTTAAACATAAAAAAAAAGAAATTGTCGCTGTTTTTACATGGTTTTAAACAAAACAAAATTAACACAGTTGATTATAATTATTACGATGGGGTTGTCGATAATAATGCATGTACGAGACTAACTTACTAACTTATTAACTAACACCCGCTTCACGCTACGCCTTGGCGAGTCGAAGGCTACAATCCTAATGAAAAGTTCCTACCTTGATAGCGCCGGCCAATCAGATACAAGGAAAGCGGAGGTGTGTCCCCTTTTAAACCACCAGTGTCTTCCCATAATGCCTTGCGGAGCGTCAGCTGTTCCCCACTGACCACTCTCTGCCTCTCTGTCCCTCTGGGTGTGTCTCTCTGTATCTCTGTCTCTGTGTCTATGTTGCTATCTGTATGTCTGTATGTCTGTCTCTCTATGTCTGTCTGTATGTCTCTGACTCTCTCTCTATCTCTCTCTCAATGTCTATTTCTGCCTTTATGCATCTCTCTATGTTATAGCACCATTAAAGCTCTCTCTCTCTCTCTCTCTCTCTCTCTCTCTCTCTCTCTCTGTCTCTCTCTCTGTCTCTCTCTCTCTCCCCTCTTCCCCTCTCTCTCAACCTGTCTTTATATTCATGTATGCCTCTCTTTCTCTCTCTCGCTCTCACCTTCTCTCTTTCTTTCTCTCTTTCTTCACTTTCTTTCTTTTTCTCTCTTTGCGTACACCTCCCATTTAATGTTACTCTCCCTCACAGAAAGATTAGATGTAAAGCTCTTTTTCCACCCCTCTCTCTCTCTCTCTACCCCATCTCTCTCTCCCTCTCTTTCTCTCTCTTTCTTCATATCACATTAAAAAATTAACATTCCCATTTAGTATTTAAATATCGTTAATTCATCTTTTTTCCCGTTTTCTGAAATTTCATTTGCATTAAAATTATAGACAATATGTATTATAGCCGTATCGGCGTTCCATAAAAACAAACTCACGCCCCCCCCCCCC